>VDFB02280060.1:0-68820 GCA_007258455.2 Sequoia sempervirens | reverse complement strand
AAAAAAGCACAATGCTTTTATGATGAACCTGTCAAGCCTCTAAAAATAGGCTAAATCTGCTTTAAAAGCACAAAAACACCTTATCTCTCCAAGACAAGACTGAAATCCGACCAAGAAGAAAAGTCAGTCAAAGATCTGCTAAAAATAGCAAGAAAACATAAAGCAACTTATAGAATATCGCTTTTATGCTTATGCTTTTAAAAGATGCAGATTTTTACAATTTTCCTTATTTTTTGCAATTTAAAGATTAGAAATCTTTTGCAAAAAGAAAGAACTCCTTATCTCTCCAAGATATCATTATGATTTTCTCAAAAATCATAAAAATACATTACATAATGTCATATTCCTATCAACTCCAAAATTGATTTCTCCAAAATCAATTAAAAATAAAAACCCTAAAAACATTGATCCAAGGCTTAAGGTATTCATAATTCTCTCTAATTGCTCTTCATTTAAAACAAAACCCTAAGGCAAAAGTCCATATTTCTCTAAGGCAAAACAATAAGTCTTAAATACCTAAGACATCACCCTAGCATAGAATTTCGGCCTTACATAATCATTGATTTAGACTTAGATTTGAAAAAACATAAGGCATAACTTAAAATTTTGACCCCTCTTTGAATTTCGACATATGCTCAAAACCGAACAATCTGGATGATGATGATATTCGAATTAGGCATGAGGAAATAGGGTCAAACCCTAATTATCATTCATTTCACCCGTGACTTGAGAAGAAGGAAACTCTGTCTGAGAGAAAACTGCCGCCATGATGATGTCGGATTCGAGCTCATGTGCACAAAAATCTTCCCTTGCTCTCTAGTTGACCGAATCTCCAATGGGTAAGCTTCTTTTCATGGTGAAATAGCTTTTCCACTTCATTATTTCGAGTATCAAAAATCCCTAAGGGCGCGGTCTGCATAAGTTTGTTTATGATCTTCTATTCTTTCTTTGACTTCTCCATACCATTATGAATTCGAGCTTGACTTCTACAGTCCATTCTATGAAAGCTTCGACTTGTGCTCTTATTCTCCTTCACTGTGCAGAGGTAAGTTTAGTTTAATGGTTTTTATAACCTCTATTTTGGCCTTGAGGCCGTAGTGAACACACTCTAATGTCTCTTCATATTGTATTTTCTATGTGTTTCTCGTGCTACTATGTAAGCTTGACCTTCATTGTGGGCTCTATTCACCAATGAAAGCTCAGCCACTCTTCAAAACTCGAAATCATGCCTTGGGAAACTAAAGAGGAAGCTATGGCCGCGACTTTAGATTCTATCAAAAATTTAAGCTGGTAATTTTCTTTGCTCTGTAGAAACTCTAAAAAACTCTCTTTATTTCATAAACTTTTGGCCATGTACAGGCCGTGCCAAAAGAGCACTATAAGAAACAATTTCTTGCCTTTTAAGCTTGACCCAAAACAATAAATCTCCACTATGTCGATTTAATAATATTTCTGCATATGGGTATTAAAGAAATTTCAATAATTCTGCATTACCCTCCTTCTGTATTTTGACTAACATCTGAGAGCTTTCATTTATTGTATATTCTTGCCTTTTAAATCAAGATCTCAAATGGATATTTCTGTAGCTATCTCCTTTGCATTTTGAAGCCAAACTAAAGATGGGTACTCAATTTTTTTTAAGAAAACTGCCTTTTCTGTATTTGATACTAAACTGGAAATGGGTCCTTTGAATCATAAAAGAAAAATGCATTTGCTTCTCTTCTAAAGCTCGACCTAGCACAAAATCTTCACATTCATAATTTACTGTTGTTTTCATGAAAAACCCATATGGGTATCATAAATTATCATATTTTTGTACTTTTCGAAAGCGAACCCTCATGTGGGTATTCGAAATTTCTGAAGAAAAATGCATTTTCTGTATTCTGAAAGCATTTGAGACTTATGAAGTAATTTTTATTCGTTCTATCCATATGGCTCGAGCTAGAACAAACAATGAATTACCCCACTCTTCTGAAGCAAAACAATATCATGTTTTTTGGAAATTTTCAAAGCAAAAGCATGCATTTTATTTTCTGACAAAACTTGACCTCCCATACTTGCTTGAAATGGTGATAAAACTGTATATTTACTTGCGTTTCCTCCAGGATTTTGGCTCAGAAAACCAGTGATATTCTGCATCTACTTCTAAAACAAAAGATGCCTTGGATATTTGTCTTTACTTTAACCTCCCTGCATTCTGTGTGTCTCAAAAGAAAGCAACTCATTGCATCACTGTTGCTTGTTTAAATATGCCTTTAGAAGTATACAAGAACATGATGAAACAACAAGAATTTGTGTGCTTGTTTATATTCATTGGCCCATATTACTAGGTAATCCATTTTGACATTTCTGTAGCTCTCTTTGACAATTATAACACCTGAGCTCGATTCACAGAACTGTTATCGACATAGAGCTGTAGACTATCTTAAAAATGAAAATCCAATACTCATTCTGAGAGTATTCTCTAGGTACTAAGAATCTGAAAGATCTGTCTTGAATGCACATTTTGGAACCTCATATACATATGAAGCTCAAAAATGAAATTCCATTATGGTCCCCTATTACATTCTGTGCTCATCTTGTAGATATGACAAAAACTTTACCTCACTATTTTTTCAAGACCTTGACTGAGTAATCTGAAAACGATCACAATCCTGCACATTTGTTGTATCTAATTCATGGCTTGACCTATTACAAGTGATGTCTTACTTGACACTTGTATCTCACTGAAAACAAAATGAAAGTATATCACATTTGATTGCTGTCCTCTACTAATCATAGATACACGAACCCGTCTGAGGCACCATCCCAACCATAATGAATTCACTGTCTTGCTGTAGCTCCTAATAACTAGTACTAAACTCTAACACAATAGCTTTTATTTTCTACATTTGAATTCTGTAGAGGCTTTACCCTTTTTTCTCTCGGACTGCGACATTGCATCAGTACCACCTCCTTTACTCACTGGTTCATATCTAATTGGTAACTCAGAATCGTTTAATACTCAAATGCATTGTCTATATCTGTTCTTATGAGCAACATGGTACTCTTCATGCATTTTTATATTTCACTGCACAAACTGTTCTCTTTGATGATGAAAATTAGAACAAACCATTAAGGCATATGTATGCCTGTTCACTATCCAAAAGAGAAATAATGAATTGAAACTCACATGACATATGATTATGATCAGCACAGAAAATGAAGTAATTCAGCAATTTTCGATGCAAATGCATTCTGTTAAATTCCTTAAGTGAACTAAACTCACTGTTCACTTGTAGCCTTCAGAAAGAAATGCTGATCATTATGAATGCACAGTTGGTTTCGTTACTTGATGGATAACTCTGTTTTACTCTTTCAGTTGTATTTCATTTTATTTGATGTATATGATGAAATATCTTTCAAAAACAACCCATTTAATGCTTAGGGTAGCATGCCGGGCTCTACCCTTGTGGGAGCCCGTTTTACTCCACATGCTTGGTCTTCAAATAATGTTCAACTTCACGACTTTACCTATACCTGCACAAGGAAACAAACAGTGTTAGCATAAAAAATGGAACATGTTGATTATGGTGTTGATACTTCTCCTTCAGCTCACTTCTTCATACTGCACTTGATTGATTGTTTTAATGTATAGCTAATAGTATGCTGTACTATTGTAGGTGCATCATATAAGTTATGTCATAGTCGGAGCCACTGACACCCCTCTTTTCCTCTTACAGGTTGACGAAGCTCGAGACAACGAGGTGCACCATTCAACATCAAGTGTTGATAATCAGGCAATGATGACTATGCTGTTGCTTATATGTTTTCCCTTTTGCATCTTCAGTAGTGCAATGTGCTGTTAGAAATGCATTGTCATAGTCACAATTATATCCATGGCTTGTGTGGATCTTTGATTTCAATTATGCTTTTCAGTTGAAAAGAAAATGCATTTATGCAATGTTGTAATACTATTCTGATTGTGAAATCAAATGAAGCCTTGTAAAAATACGAGTTCTTTTTGAAATGAATAAAAGCATTTGAAATGCTATTTTGCACATGTACTCAATTCTGTATTTGTTTTAAATCTGCAACATTTGAATGGAACTCTGCAACTCCATAACTTCACTAAAATGCATAACTTATATTCAATGCATAATGATAATGATGCGAAACCGCATTCGAACATGACACTGCAATTCCACTTAGACGTTAAATAACAATCAGCCAGCTCCTCCATTTGAGCTGAGGCAAAAAATATGTAACAAATTTGCACAAAATTTTTGATGATGTGTAGTGTGGAAATATCCTCAAAACCCCTTGCCATACTTGCATTGATGAATCATGTTTTGTGTGGAAAAAATCCATCGAAATCCATTACAAATGTGACTCGAGGATGTCTTCCTGATAAAAAAGGAGATCTATAATTCAAAAAATATAGTACAGGTGTCATCTTTCTCTTTGAATTTGTAAAGATCCTATTTACAATGTCACTCAAGTGATATTAGATTAAATTTGGTAGTTGGTGATCATTGGAATGCATTAATGGCAAAATTCTATCCATTCTAGCATTTTGATGAGTTTAGGAGGTGCAATTGGATTGGTTGCAGAAATTCAACGTCCATTGGGATCACATGGGTAGAGGAGTTCCATTAGTTTCATATTATCTCTTGGGGTTAGCACTTTTATCACTATTGTGCTCATGAAAAAATTGATTGACAACTAAACAATGTGGGAAGTTGGTCGGTAATTGAACTTCACCCTTGAGATTATGAAATGATTCAATTGGAAACTCTTGCAAAGACATCCGTAGTCCATTTTGTTTCCATCGGGTCCCTATTCTTAATCTTTCTGAAACTTTGGCCTTCATCTAGATGCAGTGAGAAAACACCATCCATGGAGACATATTCAAACACTTGTAAATTCTCCATGAGGCCCTTTAAAACCCAAAGTCTCACCTCTTTCTTTAGTTCTTCTTCAAACACTTTCAAACTCTCCATTTGTGATTTTGCAAAAAATTAGGCTCTAACTATACCTACGGGAAGATCACTTCCAACTAGTTGCAAACCCATACTTACTAAATGGTCCCATGGGGGGGCTTGGGCTCCTATTTTCATAGAAGTGGGAGGTCTCATGGAAAAAAAATTCTGCTATAGGATTAATTGGAATCTTTTCCATCCTAAACTATTTTGGGCTGAAGATTTCAGCTGGTGAGATTGGGGTGGTGCTAGAAATTTCCCCACATGCTTAGGAGTACTTTCTCGCCACTTGTCACACATCTAGAAATTTAGGTTCTTTCCAAAGAAAAATTGGAGGAAAATGATGTTTATTTATTAAGTTTTTATTCACAACATTCCATTCCAACTTCATGGGACCACCATCCTGCTTAAATCTTGGAGCTTAACTTTTTAAGCTAAACTGCACAACTAAATTCATGGGACCACCAGCTTCAAAATATTCTAAAAAAATTTCAACAGATTCTGCTTCGTTTTTTTAGGAAGCCCCCTTCCATGGGACCTTACCCTTACCTAACATTGAAATCAATCAACAATGCAAAAACTTAACAAATGTCGGGTAATGCAAGAACTTAACCCACTACTAAACCATACCTTTGATGAAGAATTAGTTCACTTGGAAGTTGGAAACACCCTCATGGCGGGCCAACAAAAGTCTGCAAAAAATTAACTTAAAACCATCAAAAAGTGACCTTTAATAGGGACTTTCAAAATTTCACTTTGGAAGTGACCATGTCCTGATACATAGAGATTTCACAAACATCTAGTAGTCCCATGGATCTTTGCAACTTCTACCTCGTGAGACCTTCATTTCAATCTAGATATATTTTCATCACCCCAAAAATTTCGCAAGATCTAGAAGCCACTTATATGCATACAAAACTTCAACTTGCAGGACTTTAACCTCTATCTGTTCACATCCAGATCACTCCAAAATTCCTACAAGTTCCAATAGGCACCCAAAACTCCACAAAGACACATTTTGTTTATTTTTAACTCAATTTTCTCCAAATTTGAACAATATATATACATATTTGGGCCCTTACAAGATAGGAAACTTAGATAACCCTTACACTTTGTCAATTTTTTGATTTTTTCAATATAAGGTAATTGAAAAAGGATCGAAGGACTAATGCAACATTCAGAGGCATAAAATCATGCAATGTGGCCCATATAAGATCTCTTAGATTGGTTATGACTAATGGGCCATAAGGTGGGCATGAAATGTCAATATTAACCTTGAAAAATCTCTAAACATTAAATTTTACTGCTTGATTGTGCATAGTAGGACTAAGATTTAACTATTTCACTTTGCATGCTAGAGTAAGAAGGAAATAATTTGAAGTTTTGAGGAGGTTTCTGTTAATAAATATTTAACGAGCTCCCTTCGGGTGTATTTTGCTCTATGCATTGGCTCGTGCATCGCAAGTAATCAACTCGACCTTTTATCTAAGTTCTGCTCTCTCGCTCCACGTGTCTACTCCTCGCAACCCTGAGTTTCTGTATTCCTTTCACATCCCAGGAAACCCCGCTATGCTTCCACATGTCGTGGCTGTGGGATACTTTTGATCATTCTTTCTTGCTGCCTCATCGGGCTCCACTCGAGTGCCACAAAGCCCTCATTCTCAAAAAGGTTTGGCAGGCCCCACAATTTTTGTCTACAATGTACTCTTGCTACGTGTCTGCTGTTTGCAAATCTTTCAGCGTAGAGATGAAGTAACAACCGTGAGCAGCGAAATGTTGCCACGCATCTCTTTTTTGCCCAACTAGTGGTCGTTCCCTCCACTATTGGTTAAATGCTCCACCCATTTGACATGTGTAGCCTTAGCACAAATCTTCAACAACGAGAGAGAGAGGTTCACATGGGTAGCGAAAGGTTACCACGTGCCTAGTCAGCGGATCTCATATTCGGGCGATAGACCAGATGAACCAAATGCTGCTATTGGCCATTGCGTGTCACAATCATTTGCACGGGATGGTGACACTTGTCTGATTAAGCCTTGCCAGGACCACCACCATCATTTGCAGAGGATGCACTTGTGCCTAGAATGACCGGATGCTTGGTTTCAAATCGTTTCTGTTGCAACAGCTTGGGGAATATTCTAATTTTTGCATCATTGCTGGGGGATTGCAAAATCTTTTCTATTACTGCTCTCTGAAGTGATGGGGGTTTTTTCCTGCTATATATACTTTTCTCTGTTGTGAGAAAAGGGTCCAAAATTTGGAGGAAACACTGGTTTTGGAAAAAGACACTAGGCCTTTATTGCTATTTTATTTTATTGCAGAGACTCTCAGAATGTGCCAATTGTTCGGCCTTTCTATTTCTTCATGCTATTTGATTAAACTGTAAACTGTGCTTTTATTGTCTAGACATTTCATTTGAGAAATTCTATATATATTGAATGCAAGTTTGCTGACCTAGACCATGTCTAAAGACTCTTCCTGGCAGTAGGAATGTATGCATGTTGACAGTCCAAATGACACAACAACAGTTAAACAGGATATTGCTATTTTGTTTCTCCTGAAAGAGAAAGATAACACATGGATATCTTAGCTCCCAAGGTCTTTGTAGTTGGTTCTCAACTATGCTAATGTCCCTCAGTGGTCAATGTAGCAGTAATGTTCAAGGGGCATGTTGGTGTGAGCTTCTGGATTGTTCTAAGATCAAGCATGGTTCTCAACTGTGTTGATGTCCCTCAGTGGTCAATGTAGCAGTAATGTTCAAGGGGCCTACTGGTGTGAGCTTCTGGATTATTCTAAGATCAAGCATGAATTTAAACCTACTCTAACCAGGGGTTTTAAAGAAATATAAAAAGATGGGTCAGAGCTTTAGGACAAAAAGAATGATAATTCACCTATCTTAACCAGACTTGCTATCCTTCAAGGAATTGTAAACTAAAACTGAAGAACAAAATTAACTTGTGATTAACACACAGTTGCATTCATTCACAGTGCTGATTTCTACAACAGAGTACTAGTTACCATTTTAAATAAAACACCAAAATAACATTCCATTCCTTGAAGGCTTCACAAATCAAATGATTAACTTAAGACAAACACCATTCTGAAACACAATCTGAAGTAGATTAAGATTTGGTTGCTTCTACTGTTAGTGAAACATATAAGCAACAATTACAAAGCTGGCACAATCACCAGCGTACAGAAAATATATGACTCCAAATTGTTTCCATTTATATTAAGAAAACTTGAAAGATACATTACAGGCTTCTGCTGAATCTAATTCCTAACTAAGAAGACAAAAGAAGCTCCTATTACAAAGAATCAGGATGCAGTTCCGTCTCCTCTATCTTTCCTCTATTTTCCTATGTATTCTAAAATTTCTTCTTCTTTTTCTAACCCTAGAAGTTCTAATCTTTTCAAAGAGGCAAGAATTCCACATATATACAGAGTGTACCAAAAAGAATGCACTATCCCCCTACTTTAGGGTTTACAAAATATTTGCTTCCAGGAGAGTCAACTCTCAGATCTTTCTGAAGAGAGTCAAAGCTGCATTCAATGTGAATCCCTGCTGTCCATGCTGATGAGAGATTGTTCTGGGAATCCTCTTAGATCTTTTGTAGCTGCCGCATTTACTTTTTCCTTTCGTGTCCATCCTTGAACTCCATCGGGGCCACCTTGAATGCTCTAAAAGCATTTTGCCATTAATACTGATCTGCCTCTCGCTAGTGGTCACTACGGCTGTCCCTGCGAGTCATAGTTTTTTCATTCTTTTGGCCTTCTTCATGTTCTAGACTTCTATTGCATGTTGACCATCTTCTGGAGCATCAGTGGGCCTCCCTTCAGATCTGAACATTATCACCTGGGCTGATCCATCGCCGTTTGATATTAGAAGGAACCCATCTGGTTTGTGTTCTGTCGATCTCCTTCAAGGTGGTAGTCAATCGGTCAATGGCCAATAGGTCATTCCTTTAGCTTCTTCTGATTGGTTAGGCATACGCCACGCAGGATTATCAGGTGGTCAAAGGTGGTGCACATTAAATTGCATGTCGGCGAGACACTAATTGTCTCTCGCTGATGCGATTATGTCTCTTCTGGCAACTATCAACGTAGCATAAGATAGTCGGCAAGACCTTCCATCGAGCCACGTAAGTCATATCGATATCCTTTTTTATCGCTGAGACTTCACTTCATCGATGAGACATCATAGCGAGGGAAGACCTTTCACCCCGAGCTCATTCTGTATCGGCAAGACCCCATCGGGTCGGTGAGACCTCATGACGATGTCTTCTTCTTCTCCCTGAGCTCAACCTTCTACTTCAGAGAGACTTCTTCAAGTCGGTGGGATGTCACGGCGAGGCCCAGGATCCCCAGGCAAGCTCATTTTTTATGTCGGGGAGACCTCCGTCAGTCGGGAAGACCCTGTGGCGATATCACTCTATTCTCCTTGGGCTTATTTCCTTTTGGTGAGACCCTACCAGGTTGGTGAGACTTCATGGCGATGTTCTCCTTTTCTCGCCGAGCTCATTCTTCTTCGCCCAAACATCTCAGTGAACTCCTTTTTTCGGCGAGGGCCTATGCCGAATTCACTCCGTGTCGTCGAGACTCCCTTCGATCGGTGAGACTTCATACCAATTGAAGCTTCCTTTTGCTGAACTAAGAGCACTTCGGGGAGACCTTAACATATCGGTCAGACCTCATGGCGAGGGAATAACCCTTTGGCGATCCCATTTCATTTCGGGGAGACAAGCTCCCTTCACTGAGACCCTACTCCGAAGCCACGTTGCTTTATGTTGGTGAGACTAAGTCTCCTCACCAAGACATCTTGGCGAGCCTTCCTTTCTTTGGCGAGCACACCTATGTCAGGGAGACTCCCTTCATTTCGGGGAGATCTTACCCCGAACTTTACGTCCTGTTGCCGAGAGATCCCCGGGTTGCCGAGACGTTTCATCGAATTCTCTTTATTCTCCCTGGGCTCACTTTGTTTCAGAAAGACTCCTCACTGTCAGCCAGACGTTATGCCGAGCCCCCTTAGTCCTTCGGGGAGCTCCTTCTGAGCTCAAATTTCTTTCGGTGAGACATTTCAGAGTTGCTCAGAAACCACGCCGAATGCATCCAGTCTCCCCAAAGGCATATCTTATTGGTGAGACATAAAGATCTCACCGAGACCTTATGGCGATGGAATCCCCCTTCTGCTGAGGCCTTCATTTCATGTCGGCAAGACAATCCCACATCGGGGAGACGTTTCCCCGAGCCCTTCATGTCATATCAAAGACTGACCCTTCGGTAAGACTTTTCGTTTCGGCCAGACCTCCTGCTGAAGGAAAAATTATTGCTGGGCTTAGACCTTTGGTGGGACCTCCTCCTGTGCTTTGTTGGCAAGACCCGATGCACTCGCCAAGACATCTCTCCGCCGCAAAAGTCTCTCACTGAGATGCATACCCTCATTGGTGGTCGGCAAGACACAAGGCACTTGACAAGACCACACGCCGAAGGAACAACTCTCGCCGAAGTGTCCGCTCCATACGTGCTAGTCGGTGAGACATGAAGAAGTTGCCGAGACTTCTTCCTGAAGAAAAATCTCTAGCCGATATGTGCATCCATCTGTCACTGGTCGGAGAGACCCAAAGATCTCACCAAGACCTTTCTCCGAAGGAGACTTTCATGCCGATGGGAAACTCTTAGTCGCTGGGATAATGATTGATGTCTTGCCGAGTGGTATCTGCATGTGAATCCCGATCTCAGTGACATCCCTGAGGTCTCACCGATAGGAAACACAGACGCTTATTAACCAAATGCACTGGTAGTCAGCAAGACATCTACAAGGTCTTGCCGACTTTCTTCTTAGAGGAAAATTATGACCAACTGGATTGAGGAATACATTCCAACTGAGCTCCCTTGGCAAATATCATCACGTGTGTGATTTGATCCTACAAAATAGAGTCCCCATCAGTCCTTAGAAGCACATAAGATATATTATCCTAAGATACACCATTGTCTATGATAATGTCATTCAACTTCCAGCAAGATGAAAACCAACTCAAGCTGAAACAAAACCAAAATTTAACAGAACCAACAGATAACTTAGAAAAAAAATAGAACCCCAAGAGCAAAAGCAAATAATAGAGGTAAAGAAACCAAAAAGAAAGGGGGACCCATTTTGTTCCAGAATTAAATGTGGTGGTTATGCAAGGCATAACAATGCAATATTATTTTATGTCAATGAATGGATTGTCTATGCTGTAATCTTTAGTTTCTAATTTTCTAGAACACTACAAACACCAATTAGGCCCTTAGATCTGTGATTTATCGTGCCTATCATTAAGTCTTGGCGCATCGCCTTAGGTTAGACTTTATTTTATTATATCTGTTTCCTTTTCCCTTTCCAAACCCCCATTATAGAAGAAGCTAACTTCTCTAAAAACCCGAAGGTCACTCAGTTTAGCACAAAAGGTCCCCCATAAACTGAGTTTCCCATAAGACACTATTACCTCGTCAAATTTTGGTGTCAACAGTTTGTTCTTTTTCTGGCACACTCGGTGGGACCGAGCTTAAATGAATTTGCATTTTAGAAGGGTGTATAAGCCATCGGCCTGTAAATAGATCCCAAACCGTAGGAAACCCCAGTTTGCTAGTACCTCCACTAGGAACAGTGCAAGCCACAAATCAGTTGGTAACTGTTCCACTCCTGCCACCTATTCCTCTAACCATGTTGCTGACAACCAATAGAAATTACGTGGCATGGGAAACCAAAGTCCCTTAGCAGCCCTAGTAGCACTCGCTATCTGGGATGCTATCCCGGTTTTAGCTATGAAAGCTATACCCAAGTTTACCGGAGATGGCTCAAGAACACTCACAGAAAATTTGCAGGATGTAGCGAATGTGTGTTTGGTACATGGGATTACAATGCAGAATGTAGCTCTGAGGCTTCTCGCCGCATCTTTTAAAGGCAAGGCACTGGATTGGTACTGAACACTGTCACCTAGCACTATTCGCACCTGTGACGAGCTCAAAGATCCATTCTATGAGAGGTTCTCAAATGACGGAGATCGTTCTTCACTGTATTATCAACTATCTGTCATAAAATGAGCCCCCCAGGAGGCTTTGGCGAACTTTAATGCCCGATTTCACACAAAGAGGATCCCTGTTACTATATGCCTGACTCCTAAGTTGGCATTCATATTTTATCTAAAGTCCATCAATTCTGACATTTCTATGATGATCAAGTCTTTGGGAGGAGCTACTCTACCAGATGCTTATGGTGTCGTTGTCAAAGCCGAGAATCATTTGATAGATTGAGGAAAGTTGCCTCCTCAACCTATTATGCTGATATTTCCTGAACTATTGATTCCTGCACAAGAAGTCATGTCAACTAGCATGCCCACAACTCCCCAGTTGATGTACACATATGCGACAACCCCTCAAAATGTAGCCTCTACATCGGGTTTGTCCAAAAATGAAATGAGCAACCTTAAAGAGATGTTGCGGACCATGGAAAATGATATAACCACTCTTAAGTGGAACCAATCAATGCCTCCGAAGCCTACATATCAAAACTATCAAGGCAGGCAGTCCTCATATCAGCAGAATCAGTACCAGGGCGTGCCTCGCACTAATCCACCAGCTCTGACTACCAACCAAATGGTGTCGGTGCCTACTCCGCTGACGAGTGCTTCACCAAGCTCGAGTAGGGAATTAACCGTAGGGAAGAACAACCTCATTGATGACATATATCCGTGGTGCTTCCCTTGCAGCGATGCACATATGCCCCGAAACTGTCCACATGGCAACTTGCAACAAAAGGTGGTAGAGCAACGCAACCAAGGTGCGACGACATATCATAGAGGTTATATATATGCCTCACCACAAATGGAGAGTGTGGTTCTTACCGCACAAATGCAAGGAATGTCTCCAGAACAAGAATCCAATATCGCTCCTGATCATGCACTTTTTTCCTGGATGGAAGAATAAGAAATAGTGTTTGCTAATGATACGTTCATATCCAAAACTCCGCAAGTGCAATCTGATTATAACATGTGCTCAAAGAGGAGATTTACCAGCGAGTCAGTTATTCTGCATCTAGCCAGCCCGCAACTCAAAGGTGCTTCCAATCAGATTCCTGGCACTTCTACTGCCCCGTCACCATCTCAACCATGGAAGGAAAGTATTATAGCAAGAGCTAAGGAGCAGAAACTTTTGAGTTTGTCACCTTTTAATGTGGTAGAACAATTGAAGAAGTCATCCGCTAGTGTGTCTTTATGGGACATTCTAGCTATCCCAGAGAAAAAGATGCTATTACAGAAGGCGCTTCAAGAAGAGGTCAACATAGCACTAACAAAGCAGTTTGCCAGTGCAAAGGTTGTTAATCAAATACTACCGGCTAAATTCTTTACAAACAATACAAAAGAATCCCCTGTCGAGGTTAGAGATAAGTTAAAACCCCAACCCTTCTTCTTGACTCTCATTATAGGAAAGAAGTTATTGCACAATGCTATGTTTGATTCTAGTGCTAGCACCACAGTTATGCCTAAACAGATAGCCGAAGCTTTAGGACTCAGCTATGAACCTATGAAAAAGGGGGTAATGCAGCTTGATGGGAACACAGTTGAAACTGTAGGAGTCATCAAGGCACTTCCTTTAACTCTATTTTTTTCCCTAGTATCACGGTGCCGTAAGACACTGTGATCATAGATGTTTTTCCTATGTTTGGTCTCTGTCTATCTTGAGAATTTACTTCAAAGGTGGGTGGATACCTATCCTTGGATTGGTCACATCTAATTCTCAGAACCAAGCACAACGTAAAAATGAAGATAGAATCAGAGGCTTTGCATTCTGAACATGTAGCGGATGAAGCCCTGATCAATTTTGAAGCTATGCATACCTCTATCGCCAAGAAAGCAATGTATTGCGTTGAATTACTGGAGGAAGAATGATAGGGAGGCTACAGGAAGCAATCACAGATTCCTGGAAGCTGCAGGAATCAGTTACACTATTTTCAGATGCTGCAGGAAACAGTCACAGTTTCCTATGCTAGGCCTTGAAATAGACCTCCTTGGTGAAATTTCTATTCCACCCTAACCTATAGGAACTCTATCTTTTCTAAGTTCCCCTGGTTCTCCTGCCAACCTCACTATCTTGTCAAGTTTGCAACTACCAAGCCAAATCTTGGTGCTATGACTCCTTTCCTTCTTAGCCTTTTATCCATCCAAAAGACTAATCCTCCCTCAATACATGAACGAATCTTGTAGGGGTGAGGGAATGTTTTCCAAAACTCCAAAACAACCTCCTAGGGTTTCTGGAACTTCACTTAGACTCCATCTTACCAACACTTGCATGAAGCCTATTCCAAAGGTTTTGCTCTTGAGCCACTATTTGGTCTCTGAACAGGGGTAAATTGCTTTTCCCTCTTAAAACCACCAAAGAAACATGGTTCTTGGCTTAGGAAATTTGTTTCCCTTGTCTACAGCTTCAAGATTTCTAGGGTCTTGGTTCTATCCAAGCTGTTCTTTGCCCTCATGCAAACACTACCCATAAAACTAGGGTTTCTAACTGTCCAGAACCAGTTTTAGGACTAGTGAAAAGTTCTCCTCCTTGGTACCGCACATGGCCAAGACCTTCCCCTAAATTCTCCAAAAATAATTTTTCAAAAATCTTTTCTCCCCTGCAAGTTATCAACGCTGTTCTGCAGCCTTTCCTAGCCGGGCTCTTCACTGGCTCGCCTAGGGCAAGACTTTTCTCATAACTCCTGCAACCAAAGAAAACCTAACACCTACCACTAAAATATGTAAAAATATGGAGCCTGACCACATTCCCAACAATTCCATACTTCCAGGTACAGAGGGAATGCAGCCTAGAACTCCATTTTTACACAGTTCCAGTCAAAACAACAAATAAGGGAAAAACACAGAATTTACAAGAATGTGTGAAAATGATGAAACAGCTATCAAATGTGCCTTAACAGAACTTCCAGAGGCTTCTCTATATGCTAAAAAAACTTACAAAATTCCTCTTTTAATTCATTTAACTGCTGTCTTGCAAACAAGAACAGAAAAACACAGAAAATAAGATAGGAAAGCTGTTTTCTTTAATTTCTGGAAAAACAGTCCGTACAAAGAACTTCTAACCCCCAAAAAAGGTTTTGGAATGCCTTAAATATGCCTTCCCAACAATTTAGGTTCTTGGGTCGAGGCTTAAATGACCTAAAAATGCCTTTTTGTAAAACCCGCTGTGTTTTCAGACATTTAACAATTTTTCACTATTTAGCAAAGTGAGCCTCTAAACTCATTGGAAACTTGACACCCTCTTTTCCAAAGACCAAAAACAACCCTAAGCACCTAAAATAATGGTCAACATGACCTTATGATAGCACCACAAAATTAAAGAGCTCAAAAACAAAATAATCCTTTGCCTGGTGCTCCTGCACCATTCTCCCCCTCTCAGCACAAACAACTAAGGAAGTTTGGGAGAGATCAGAGACATATCAATGCCTTGCTTCTTAAAATCTGCTTCTTCTACCCAGGTAGCTTCAGATTCATGCTTATCCTTCCATTTAACAAGATGCTTCATGTACACCTTGTGCCTTGTAGTCTTTTTCACTCTTGACTCCAAGATCTTTTCTGCTTGCAGCTTGTCTAGAGTTGGTATGGACATGTTGCTGATGTCCTTGAAGACCTCCTTACTATCCTGATCTAGATCCTTGACTATCCCTTTATACTTGATCAGATCAGCAATATTGAAAACTGGAGAGATTCCCAAGTCTGCTGGTAACTCCACCTTGTATGCATTCTTGCCATATTTGGCCAATACCTTGCATGGACCCACTCTTTTCATCTGTAACTTGGTTGCCATGCCCTTCTGCAATCTGGATTTATTGAGGTGAACCATCACATAATCACCTACTTGAAACTGTACATCTCTCTTTGACTCATCAACTTTATCCTTCAATTTTTGTGTTGCTGCAGTAACTGTTTTCTTGACCTGCTCATGAATCTCCTTCATTGTCTGAGTGAAGTCTTCAGCATGTCCACTCCTATTCTCCATTGATCCAAGGTCTCTAAGTTCACAAATACCTCTTGGGTGCATCCCATACACAACCTCAAAAGGACTTTTTCCTGTAGTTCTATTGACACTATCATTATAAGCATATTCAGCTTGAGAAATCACCATATCCCAGGTCTGTCCATATTCCTTGGTTAGACACCTTAAAAGATTACCTAGCACTCTGTTAACCACCTCTGTTTGACCATCGGTCTGAGGATGGTAAGCTGATCCAAATGATAGATTTGTACCCAATCTGCTCCATAGAGTTTTCCAAAAATGACTCATGAACTTCACATCCCTGTCTGATACAATGCTCAATGGCAATCCATGGATTCTTACAACTTCCCTGAAGAAAAGATGGGCTATGTAACTTGCATCATGTGTAGTCTTGCATGGAATAAAATGACTCATCTTACTAAATCTATCTACCACAACATAAATACTGTCAAAACCAGTCTTGGTCTTAGGAAGACCTACCACAAAATCCATGCTCACACACTCCCATGGTCTGTTTGGAATGGGTAAAGGTTGATACAAACCAGCATTGCTAGCTCCCCCTTTAGCTTTCATGCAAACAACACACTGTTCCACATACTTTCTGACATCTCTTGCTAACTTAGGCCAGTAATAGAATCTTTGAACTAGCTCTAAAGTTTTATTAATACCAAAATGCCCACTAAGACTGCCATTATGTTTTTCTTGAACCAAATTTTCTCTCATTGATCCTCTTGGAACACATAACTGATTACCCTTAAATAACAGTCCATTTTGTAGTGTATACTCAGCAAACTGACTATGAAAATGATTCTCAAAATTAGAACATACCTTGTAGGCTTCTGAAAAGTCTTCATCCTCACCATAGAGATCTTTAAAACTCTCCAATCCAATGCTTTTCAGCTGTATCTCTTGGACTGTCAGCAACCTTCTACTTAATGCATCTGCAACCTTATTCATTTGTCCCTTTTTGTGCTTGATGGTAAAAGTGAAAGCTTGGATGTATTCCATCCATTTCAAATGTCTATTACTCAGCTTATCTTGGGTGTTGATGTAACTAAGTGCCTGGTTATCCGTAAAAACCACAAACTCTTTAGGTAACAAATAATGCCTCCACTTCCTAAGGGACTGCACTAAAGCATATAATTCTAGATCATAGGTAGAGTACTTTTGCTTGGCTTCATTGAGCTTTTCACTAAAGAAGGCTACAGGCCTACCTTCTTGACTAAGTACTCCTCCTACAGCTACTCCACTTGCATCACACTCAACTGTGAACAACTTGTCAAAACTAGGCAACAATAGAATAGGTTGGGTTGCCACCTCTTGTTTCAGTTTTTCAAAACCTTTATCAGCTTCTTGTGTCCACTTAAACTTTGTTTTCAGACCACCTTTAATAGTATCTAGGACTGGTGCACATATACCACTAAAATTCCTTATGAACTTTCTATAAAATTGAGCCAAACCATGAAAACTCCTTACCTCTGTTGCTGTGGTTGGTGTGGGCCAGTTTAGGATGGCTTCCACCTTGCTTGGATCCATCTTCAACGTTCCTTGGGATACTACAAAGCCTAGATACACAAGCTCTTGTTTGAAGAACTCACACTTCTCAAGATTAATGGCCAATTGTTCTTCTTGCAGCCTTTTAAGTACCATCTCCACATGCTTCAAATGTTCTTCTGTTGTCTTACTGAAAATCAGTATGTCATCAAGATAAACTACTACAAAGATCCCTGTAAAATCCTTAAGCACCTCATTCATTAGTCTCATGAACGTGCTAGGGGCATTTGAGAGGCCAAATGGCATCACTTTCTACTCATACAAGCCATCATTCGTCTTAAAAGCTGTCTTCCATTCATCACCCTCCTTAATTTTGATTTGATGATACCCGCTCTTAAGATCCAGCTTGGTGAAGAATTTTGCACCTCCAAGACAATCCATCAAGTCTTCAATTCTAGGAATAGGAAACCTATACCTAATTGTGATTCTATTAATTGCTCTAGAATCAGTGCATAATCTCCACTTACCTCCTTTTTTTGTTGCCAAAACAACTGGGACTGCACATGGGCTGATGCTCTTTTGGATCAATCCTTGATTCAACAATTCTTCTACTTGCCTAGCCACCTCTTGGTTCTGCTCAGGTGTAAGCTTGTATGCTGCTTTGTTAGGCAATGAGGCTCCAGGTATAAAGTCAATTTGATGACTTATTGCTCTCTTGGGTGGTAAAGTTGATGGTGTTCCATCACTGACTATGCTCTTGTATTTGTCAAGCAAGTTTTGGACTGCTGCTGGTAACACTGTCCTTTCAGCCTTTTCTTCCTCTTTGGACTGCATCATAACCACATATCCTTCATTCCCTTGGTGTAGGTCCTTAAGGAACTCCTTGCCACTACTCAACATAATGTTGGGTACCTTTGATTGTCCTTCATCTTCCTCAATCAATGACTGCAGTTTGAAGGTTCTTCCATCCTTCTTGAATGAAATGGTGTTCGCTTTCCCATCATAAACAACACTTCTGTCATATTGCCAAGGTCTGCCCAGTAGTAGATGACATGCATCCATGGGTAATACATCACAAACCAGCTTGTCTTTATAGCCTCCAATTGAAAATTCTACTGTGACCTGCTCATTCACCAAAACACTCTGCCCTTTATTCAGCCATGTGACCTTGTAGGGGTTATTATGGGGTACTTTCTCCAATTTTAGCTTTGTTACTGCCTCCTCAGAGATGATATTATATGTAGAACCAGAATCTACAATGACCTTGCATACCTTTCCCAATATCTTGCACCTTGCTCTAAACAAAGCTCTCCTTTGCTTGGGTTCTTCCTTGACCGGTTGTCTGATCAACACTCTATTAAACATCAGATTTTCACCTAGTTCTGATTCTATTTGACTGATCTCAGGTGATTTGACACTCATGGTGTCCTCTTGTGCGTAAGCTACTCTTTTCTCATTGCTAGATGAAGCTTTCTCTGGGCACCTATAAGCTGGATGACCTAGCTGATTACAGTGATAACATTTCATGGTGGCAAAGTAAGAGTTACTTCTGCCTGCTCCTCTTCCTCTGTTTGAACCTCCTTGAGGTCCTCTTCCTCTGTTAAATCCCCCTCTTGAAGATGTTTCACCTCCATGCTCAGCAAGCTTGGATTCACCTTGGGTTCTTTGATCATTACCTCTTCCTTGGTAACCACCACGCTGTCCTCTTTGATCTCTGCCTTTGCCTCTGCCTTTAGAAGACTGATCATGCTTCCTCTTGTTCCTTTCTTCAATCTTGATAGCCAACTGATAACATTGGTGTACTGTTTTAGGACTCAAAAGAGCCATCTCTTCTTGTATGTTCCACTTCAAACCATTGAGGTACCTAGCCACTTTTAGGCTCTCATCTTCTGCCACATTAGATCTTAAACAAAGCTTTTGGAACTCTTCAGTATAGGTGTTGACATCTTGGTCTTTCTGTCTTAAACTTTGCCTCTTCTTGTGCAGCTGAATCTCATAGTCATCTGGCATATATGCTTCCTTTACCTTAGCAACCATTCCTTTCCAAGTTGAAATGGGCTGCTTACCTTCTTTTTCCCTTTCAGTCTGAACAAACTTCCACCATGTCAAAGCTGATCCTCTCAACCTTGATTTAGCTACCTTCACCTTCTGTGCTTCAGTTACTCCATCACACTCAAAGTGATTCTCCATGCCTTCTATCCAATCCATGACCAAATCAGGATCCATCTTTCCACTAAACAGTGGTATACCCTCAAGTCCTTTTCCACTCAATGCTTTCAATGCCTTCAAGAAAGGCTCCTCCTCCAAAACGGGGTCAGGTTCAGGGACTTTGTCCTCCTCTGCAACCTCTTCTTCTTTTGGCACTTTGCCTTCCAGTTTCACCTGGTTCAGTGCTGCTTCAAGCTGCTCTATCCTTTCCTTTAGAGATTTGTTATCCTCTTCTTGCTCTTCAACCATCTTGGCTAACTGTACATTTGTCACCATCTTGGGCGGTTCACTTGACTCAACTTCCTCTGACATATAAGCTGCTACTTTCCCAAATCTTTTGCTTGCTCTGATACCAATCTGATAGGGAGGCTACAGGAAGCAATCACAGATTCCTGGAAGCTGCAGGAATCAGTTACACTGTTTTCAGATGCTGCAGGAAACAGTCACAGTTTCCTGTGCTAGGCCTTGAAATAGACCTCCTTGGTGAAATTTCTATTCCACCCTAACCTATAGGAACTCTATCTTTTCTAAGTTCCCCTGGTTCTCCTGCCAACCTCACTATCTTGTCAAGTTTGCAACTACCAAGCCAAATCTTGGTGCTATGACTCCTTTCCTTCTTAGCCTTTTATCCATCCAAAAGACTAATCCTCCCTCAATACATGAACGAATCTTGCAGGGGTGAGGGAATGTTTTCCAAAACTCCAAAACAACCTCCTAGGGTTTCTGGAACTTCACTTAGACTCCATCTTACCAACACTTGCATGAAGCCTATTCCAAAGGTTTTGCTCTTGAGCCACTATTTGGTCTCTGAACAGGGGTAAATTGCTTTTCCCTCTTAAACCCACCAAAGAAACATGGTTCTTGGCTTAGGAAATTTGTTTCCCTTGTCTACAACTTCAAGATTTCTAGGGTCTTGGTTCTATCCAAGCCGTTCTTTGCCCTCATGCAAACACTACCCAGAAAACTAGGGTTTCTAACTGTCCAGAACCAGTTTTAGGACTGGTGAAAAGTTCTCCTCCTTGGTACCGCACGTGGCCAAGACCTTCCCCTAAATTCTCCAAAAATAATTTTTCGAAAATCTTTTCTCCCCTGCAAGTTATCAACGCTGTTCTGCAGCCTTTCCTAGCCGGGCTCTTCACTGGCTCGCCTAGGGCAAGACTTTTCTCATAACTCCTGCAACCAAAGAAAACCTAACACCTACCACTAAAATATGTACAAATATGGAGCCTGACCACGTTCCCAACAATTCCATACTTCCAGGTACAGAGGGAATGCAGCCTAGAACTCCATTTTTACACAGTTCCAGTCAAAACAACAAATAAGGGAAAAACATAGAATTTACAAGAATGTGTGAAAATGATGAAACAGCTATCAAATGTGCCTTAACATAACTTCCAGAGGCTTCTCTACATGCTAAAAAAACTTACAAAATGCCTCTTTTAATTCATTTAACTGCTGTCTTGCAAACAAGAACAGAAAAACACAGAAAATAAGACAGGAAAGCTGTTTTCTTTAATTTCTGGAAAAACAGTCCATACAAAGAACTTCTAACCCCCCAAAAAGGTTGTGGAATGCCTTAAATATGCCTTCCCAACAATTTAGGTTCTTGGGTCGAGGCTTAAATGACCTAAAAATGCCTTTTTGTAAAACCCGCTGTGTTTTCAGACATTTAACAATTTTTCACTATTTAGCAAAGTGAGCCTCTAAACTCATTGGAAACTTGACACCCTCTTTTCCAAAGACCAAAAGCAACCCTAAGCACCTAAAATAATGGTCAACATGACCTTATGATAGCACCACAAAATTAAAGAACTCAAAAACAAAATAATCCTTTGCCTGGTGCTCCTGCACCAAAGAAAAGGTGAGTGGAGACCAGAATGACAAAGAAGATGCTCTGTTGAGTGAACACATGGAAAAGGATCCTTTCAAAAATTATCATGCTATATGATTGGGCACCTATGTAATTTATGATGAAGACCAAGTGCTCCCAAAGGTTGCCAAAGAGTCAAAGGTAGCCAAGCAAATGAGCTATGGATGCTGTACTTTGATGGAGCAAGAAGCAAAGTGGGTGCTGGAGTGGGGATATATCTAATATCCCCACAAGATGAATTTTTTTTAAGGTATTTCCATTTTAATTTCGCTTGCTCAAACAATGAGGTTGAATATGAAGGACTAGTTCAAGGTTTAAGCCTTATGGAATGAATGGGCATTAAGCAATTAATGGTGCTTGGAGATTCTGAACTGCTAGTCAACCAAGTCCGAGGAATTTCTGCGGAAAGGAATGTCTGCATGAGATCCTATCGGCACTGAGTCTGGGACCTGGTTGAGGGTTTTGAAGCCTTCAACATCCAGACTATTCCTCGAGGACAAAATAGCGATGCAGATCGCATGGCCGTGATTGGTGCTCAGTTTGATCCTGCCTCTGACCTTATACATAACGAAAATTTAGTACGAGTACTAGTTCGACCGGCGATTCCTGACAATAATCAGAGTTGGCAAGTTTTTGAAAGTGATAAACACATCACCTCGTTCATCCAGCAGTGGGGAATTTTTCGATCAGCTTCAACCAAAGATTGCCGAAGCTTATGAAGGACAAATTATGCAACTCAAATCTAGCAAATTTCTGAAAGGATTAGTTACTCTCAAATTTTTTTTTGATTGTGATGATGCAAGAAATGATAGGAAAAAGTTCGTAGTAGACAAAATTGATTATGTGGACCTTCGAGTCTCAGATGGCTAGAATCTTCGAGTCAAGAAAGACGTCCCACACCATGATAAAGAAAGACTCATCAGTTTTTGTGAAAAATATGGAGTAGTGGCCTGGTCCTATGATGATCTGGAGGGATATGATCTTGATATCATTCATCACATGATTGAACTAATAGAAGGTGCAAAACCAGTTCGACAAACGCAGAGGCCAATAAACCCTAAAATTGAAGCGCTAATGGCGTAAGAGTTAACTAAGCTAATTGAGTCGCGCGTTGTCTTCTCAATTAAGCATAGTACTTGGGTATCCAATTTGTTCCTGTTCCAAAAGAATGGATATATCCATTTGTGTGTGGACTTCCGAGACCTAAATAGAGCATCTCTGAAGGACCATGAGTCAATATTACAAATGGTTGTAGGATTAGAAATGTTTTCTCTGCTGGAAGGTTTCTCCGGTTACAATCAGATCCGAGTTAAAGAAGAGGATCAACACAAGACCACATTCACCACAAAGTGGGGAACATTTGCATATGCTAAATTTCCTTTTGGTTTATCCAATGCAGGGGCAACATTCCAGCGGGTGATGGACATCGCATTCAATGAACTAATCAATAAGTTTATTCTAATTTATCTTACTATGTTTTTTAAATCTAAGGATGATCATTTTGATCATTTAGAAATAGTTTTTCAAAAGTGTCAAGAGTTCGGGGTTTCCCTAAATCCGAAAAAAATGCGTATTCAAAGTACCGCAAGGCAAGCTGTTAGGACATGTGGTATCTAAGGAAGGAATTTCAATCGACCCCGAACAACTATCAAGGAACTTCCCCTTTTGGTGAATAAGAAAGGTGTTCAGTCCTTCCTGGTCAAAGTAAATTTTGTTAGCAAGTTTATTTTTGACTTTGCGGTAATAATTAAGCCGATCACCTTGATGCTTAAGAAGGATCAAGCATTCAAGTGGATGACCGAAGCTTGGGAAGCCTTTGAAAAAGTCAAGGAAGCTATTTCCACAGCTCTGGTATTGGTTAATCTAGATCTATCTAAGGATTTTATAATGTATGCATTCAGTAGCAAGTCTAGTATCGCTACTGTCCTAACCCAAAAAGATGATGAAGGAAAGGGAGAACATCCAACGACGTTCTACTCTCGGACCCTGAAGGAATATGAGATGAATTATATTTTCGTTGAAAGGCAGGCCTTTGCAATAGTGAAGGGACTTAAAAAGTTTCACCATCTAATTTTCTACAACAAGGTGTTTGTTTATGTCGCTCATTCCAGTGTACGTGAATATATCATGGAAGGAGAAATCATAGAAAAAAGAGCTAATTGGATCACCAAGATCCTTGAATATGATATTGAGGTCAAACCCACTAAAACCATCAGAGGAAGAGGATTGTGCGAATACATGGCGCAAGACGAGGAGATACCCACCGCAAGAGAGCAACCAGAGTTTGTTATGATAAATGAGCTAGAATCGGAGGGTTGCTAACTGATAGATAGGATGAGCTTTATGCAAATCAAAAAGTATCCGCCAGGTCTCTCATCTCAAAAGAGGAGATACTACCGGATACAAAATTGCGGATATACGCTAGTAGAGGGGGTCCTTTTCAAAAGAAATTTCAATGGTCTACTCCTGCGATGCATTACTTCAGAGCAAGCAAAGAGGATCCTTGACACGTTCCATAATAGCACTGTGGGTAGACACTTCTCTGCTAAGACCACCACCATCAAAATCATGTGCCTAGGTTACTATTGGCCTACACTTTTCAATGACTCCCACTCTTAGGTAAAATCTTGCAAAAAATGCTAGTTCCTTACTAACAGAAGGAAAAATTCCACAATGCCTCTCAAACCTATAGTGGCAGACGAATTGTTTGCACAATGGGGCTTGGACTTCATTGGGATGATTAATCTAGCTTCTAGCACCAGACACAAGTGGATTTTGACCGCCACAGATTACTTCACAAGATGAACGGAAGTTGTTCCGCTTAAAAATGCAACAGAAACAAAGATTGTGGATTTCATTGAAGAGCTGGTGACAAGGTTCGGTCCTCCAAAGATGATCATTTCCAATAATTCCAGAGCTTTCCTAAGCATGAAGGTATGTTGCTTTGCATTAACGAATGTCATATTCCTTAAGACATCATCAAATTATTACCCACAGGGAATGGCCTAGCGGAGTCAACAAAGAAGAGCCTAGTCTGACTCCTTAAAAGAATAGGTTCGCAACATCAGAGTGAATGGCATAAAAACCTCTGAGCAGTGCTATGGGAAAACTTTATAACTCCTAAGCAAGTCCTTAAGACTTCGCCTTATGAGTTGGTATATGGGAAAGAGGCACTGCTACCCATATCTATGGAGATTCTGACACTCCAATTGTTGAAATCTCTCGAGATAGAACAAAATGACGCCATGGAGGTTCAGCTTGCTGAATTGTTAGAAGTACAAGAAAAAAGGGAGAATTCCCTAATAGCCATGACAAACCACCAACAAGTGGTCAAACGATGGTTTTACAAGAAGGCTTCTGAAGAAGGTTTGACTTAGGACTGAAGTATGATAAAAGGGATGCTAAGCCAGGTCAACATGGTAAATTTGATTGCCTGGGGGAGGGTCCCTTTAAAATCATCCGGTGCAAGGAGCATAACGCTTTTGAGTTAGAAAATATGGAACATGAACCCTTAGGCATCTCGTTCAATGGGATTTATTTTAAGCTGTTCCATTAAGTGTCAAGTTCTATTTTTGTACATATGTGAATAATGCTTTTATTTTATTTCCCTTTCTTTGGCCGATCTTTTTAGAAATTGTTTTGTGCTTCTGCGGAAATAACCCATTATTATGAAGGATAGGACAGCGGGATTGCTTTACATTTTAAACACACCCATGTGCAAGAAAATAAACACATGCTATAAAAGAGCCCATAAAATTGAAATGCGGAATGAAAGAAAGAGCCATGGATTTTTATAAAGATATATATCTATTTATATATATTCTTTTGTTTTACATTGCAAAATGGCTAAGGAAGCCATAATCCAAAAAAGTATGACTATTCGAGCTTTTCCTTCATATATGCAAAATTTTTTATAGCCTTTTTTAGGCTTATATACAAAATTGTAAGGCAGGTGGTTTATGCAACATCAAGAAATAAAGAAACTGGGAGGAAATTTTGTTTCAGGAGCAGGGAGGCTTTTCATCCAAGGGCACAAGAGGCAGCAATTGACATGTCAATGGTAGCGTCTACCACTTCTTCTACGACGACACCTACCGCGTCTTCATCAGCAGGTTCTTCGGCAGCATCATTCGACACAATTGCCATTGGCGGGGGAAACACTAGGTTCTTGAAGTCGGTATACCAATCAACATCATGGAACAGTATCACGTTGTAGCTACGAAAAAAAAAGTGCAATGCCTGGGTAGCCCTTTGCCGATGCTCGTCGTGTTTCTGAAGGAGGAATCCACTGAGAAACGATAGCCATACAACTACTACTTCTTCCTCAATATAGTGACGGAGATCGCTGGTTGATGGCAGGCCTACCCCATATGTAGCGTGAGCAACAACCTCACCTAGGCCATTCAGGTACTTTCTGGGAAACATTTCCTTGACCAGTTTCAGGATGAGAGGCCTGGGGATGCCAATGTCTAACATTGACGCTACAAAGTGTGAACAAATATCAGTATTCATACTGTACTTATCCTCGTACTCTATGTAGTCCCTACCCAGAACCCATTTTATGGCTACCAAAACTAAGGAATGCTTATTCTTGGTTATTCTTTTCAGTCACCTAGTAGAAACCTCCCCTAGAAACACTGTCTTTGATGTATAAGAGGTTAACCGAACAAGAGTATCCATGATTCTGACACTATGCTTATACCTTCTAACCAATACTGAAACTTACCTACCACCTAACCTATGAGAAAAACTTGCTTAAAATTGTGCCAACAACCTATCACTGCTCAAATGCTAAGTGTGATTTCCTCACTACTTACTGACCTATTTATAGAAAAAATGAGAAGACGCATGCTAATCCATTTTGAGAAAAATGTGATGATAAATAGATTCCAACTTGAAAGGCGTGCCTACATTTGCTTGCATTTTCGGACTCGTTGCATTTGCGGAGGTACGGTTCAATGCATGTTAGATTAATAGAAGCTAATTAATTAGCTTTACAAAGGTGACGCTCATCGATAGTAAGCTGCATGACTGTAGGCTATTGTGTCATCTCACAGGCGTTTCCCAGAGCCCAAGGAAATATCCATATCTTTTCAGGCCATGATCGTTTGCTTTGGCTTAATCATTCCGTCCAGGATATTAATTACCAGGACATACTAACAGAAGGTTAGAAAGAAAATTTCCAGCTCAAGTTTCAAGGGAATAACAACATATCATACAGTTTCCAAACACAATATTGAACTCTTGCCACCTCAAAATGGCAAGTAGTTCATTTTGAACGAATCACAAAATTAATGGTACATGCCAAATTAAATGCAAAAAAAATGCTTTCCTCTACCACCTTGAGAAAAGATAGCCAAATATTGCATGAAAAGGTTTAATGATTCAAAGTATTTTCAAAAATTCCAAAGCTCAAGGTGCAGAGAATTTTTTGGCATATCTAGATTTGGATAAGAATAACAGAGTCCAGAACTCACAAAAGTCTTCATCTAAAGAAAAATGTCAGAGAGTTCATCTCAGCAAATGCAAGATGAAATTGGCTAGGAGTTGTTTACAGCCATATGGTCGTCAAAGGATATGTATGTCTATGAGGATTTGGTGTATGCTATGCCTGGTATACTGAGCAAGCTGAAGAGGGCATATACGATAGAGCTGAGCAAGCCCAAAGATTGCAGGAACAAGAAAAGGGTTGAGGAGAAATGGGATAATATCTATGACCCACAGCTCACAAAAAACCCTAAATCTTTAAGAGAAGCAACTTGTGCAAGGTTGACGACACTAAAGGTGGACACGTCTACAACAAGGAAGGTTTTGTACAGTGGTCTTCCACAATACATGGTCCTGCTGGTGCACTGCTTCCTGGAGATAGTTGATGCTGCCATCCAGTGTTATAACCCTAGCACTCGCTACATCGAGGGCCGAAACTTAAGAGTTCACATCACCCCATAGGCCATTTGGAATATGCTATGTGTCCCAGACCCAAGTAAAAGAAGAGAGAACATTGAGTTGTTTTACCTTGGCAAAGGAGAAAAAACATGGAGGGCGATGAAAAAGAACTCAAATTTCTTGTTGGAGGAGATTGGTAAGAAAAGCGTCCCAGGTGCTAAACTACCAAGTATTTCGTTGCCGCACAGTGCATTACGCGAGGATATGCAGGATGCCATGTCCATGCTAGATTTTGTATGCAGCCAAGACTCCGATGAGATGGTGGAAACTTTTCAACTGGGACCGGCCTTCCATTTCCGCAAACAACACGATACCTTCTGGTATGATTTCGTTGAGTTCATGGTAGATGAAATGATACAGAAAATAAAGAATTACCTGACAGAGGGAAACTTTAGATTTCTTTCTTTCCTAGTTTACATGTTCCTGCATCAAAACCCTGATTTCTTCGCTCGATATTTTGAATTATCAATTTTTGATGAATGGGGTAAGAGGAAGCCAATATCCACATGGACACCTTTTCTTTCTGTGTCATATGATTATTATGCATTTTTAGATTATTTCATAACTCTGGTCTTGCATGATTTACGAGGAGAAGGTGACATAATCTGGCTCGACAGGGATTAGACCGAATATATGTAGAGTTTCACTCTCGCCTGTGACTGGTTCTTAGGAACAGATTTCATGATTCTCTGGATGCAGAGCTTCATTGGTCAACCTTTCCTTCTCCCAACCTATGTCATAGATAGGGTAATCAAACTTGAAATGTATAGGCAGGTGTGTATCATTCATTTTACTTTCTGCAGTAGCAAAAGTGTCAAGAGAAAAGGATTCTTCACTTGTCCGAAGAATTTCAAATCGGAAACTTTGTTAAAGAAACAATCAAATCAGTTATTGCAGGATAAACTGGCTCATGTAGGGTTGGTTCTGGTAAATGATAAGTGGGATTACAACCCTTTCAATGACTTGCCAAAGCCGCACATGAAAGTTACACATGTTCCCCGACCTTATTGGGAGAAGCGGCGTAACCCGCAGGTAGACAAGGATGAAAATTTTGTTGAACTGGCACGTATTCCTACGCAAGATACTAGAGGGCCATGGCATAGGTTCTACTTTGCTGTGGCGGTGGCCAAAGATAATTTCCACATGGAACGCGCTATGTACAATAAGTTGCAGAAGGATGAGGAGTGGACTGTTGAAAAAATAGAAGCTTTCTAGAAGTATCACCAAGAGACAGGGAAATTGGATGCCCCTTATGATAGTCTAAAGGATGACAAGGAATTTGAAAAATGGTGGAATGATGACCACCCTAGCCTAGACTCTAGCATTAATAAGAGCAGGGACCCATAAATTGAGTCCGAAGAGAAGGAAGAGGAAGCGACAACATCTGCCTCCTTTGCGCCGAAGGAGAAAGGCCCTGGATAGCCCGCCTATGTGGCCATGAATGTGCGTTTTAATATATCAAGGGCCTCGCATACACTCACTTGGGCCGCTAAGCTAGCCAGGGTATCACAACAACAAATAACAATAGCTGTCAAAGCTCAGGAGACTCCGCCCGCAAAATGACAACTCACAGAGAGCATTATCGGAGAAGGTTCGCAAGAACCTGCCAAAAGAAAAGTTCTTGCAGCTAGCCAGGAACCTGAGGCTAAGGAAGAATCACTGACGATTCTCGAGCTACCATCGACCAGTCAACAGGTAAAATTCTCTCCTTCTTCCCTTGCTTCTCATTCCTTGGTATTTTCCCTTGTGTCAACGATGATCTCTACCACAAGTACTGGCCCTCTATTTCCCACTTCTAATCCAACATATATGGGAGGTTTCACCCAATTCTCACAGATCACTCCACTCGGCCTTACTCCTCTGTGAACCCTTATGCCCGCTGCTACCGCTCAGGCTCTCCTTACCTCATTTTCTAAAAACGTGCCCCCTGTGGGCACCCCTTCTTCCGCTATTACTGCGGATCCTCTTCCATCGCAACAGGCTGACATCGCAATGACAACTCCTCCACTATCCCAGCCTATG
Source organism: Sequoia sempervirens (assembly GCA_007258455.2). Classification (NCBI taxonomy): domain Eukaryota; kingdom Viridiplantae; phylum Streptophyta; class Pinopsida; order Cupressales; family Cupressaceae; genus Sequoia; species Sequoia sempervirens. Next base: position 39,288 of record VDFB02280060.1, on the reverse strand, counting down.
AGTCCTATGCCTGATTTACCAATTCAGTCATTACAAGTGACTAGCCCTTCTGTTGGGCCTCAAACCAAGCTTTGGAATGTGCCCTACTTCTCCTTGCAAACCGTCACTCTCCAAAAGAAACAAATGCCCACGCCTATGAGGGTTACCTATCCCTATGCCCTACCTTCTGGTGCTCCTTTCGCAGGTGGACTAGTTTCATTGCCAGCCAAATTTATGACACAGATTGATTGCGGAAAGGAGGCAGGCACAAGTAGAATGCAAAAGCGCAGGGAAAAAGATGACAGTGCTTTTGCTGAGCCAAAAATACAAACTCTTTATGATGAGAGCTGACAGGAATTGAAGTTTTCAACCATGTACTTGAGAGTAACCAAGCCTCAGGGGGAGATGCACCTAGAAGATTATGAAATATATGCGGTAGGGCTTGACATGAAGGTGGCCTGACTATAGGATAAGGTTGAGATCATGGAGGAAACACAATGGGTGGTCACCTCTGACTTCCTTTAAATTGGCTGCTAGCTAAAGAAGAAGGATGAGAAGCTTAAAGCAGTAAGGGAAAGGGTTAGTTTTTTGGAGAAAAAAGAGAAATCCCTGGAGGAAGATGTTGCATGTATGAAAGAGAGGGTGCTAGTAGTTGAGGATGAGAGGAACAAACTTTAGGGTGAACTTGCAAAGATTCAGACCATTGATCCTGCCATGGTAAAAGATCTGTAGGCTAAGAATCTAGAGACGAAAAAAAATCTGTGGCTAAGGAATGAAGAGTTGGAGCGACTTCACCTTGAGTATAGTCAAGGAGTGGTGCAGAGGAATGAAGCTTTGGAGCACCAACAGGCTCAATATGAGCAGAAAATAAAAGAAAAAGAGGCTGAATTTAAGGGCCTAAAAGCTCAATTAGAAGAAGAGCTCCAAGAGACAAAGTATTCTCTAGACACGCACTTAGCAAATCACTCCCGAGCCAAGGAGAATTGGAATAAAGAAATGAGTAGCTCTGCGGAATAGCTAGCGTCCGAGAAAAAGAAAGGGCAGAATTGGCTGAGGCCATTAATACAAAAGACGCAGAGATGGCTTCTCTTAAAAGCTCTCTCCTATCTTCCCCTACACAGCCATACATCATTCCGTTGGTTAGGCAGTTGTACATCTCTCACTGGGAAAAGATTAAAACCTTTTGCTTAGCACTGCATCCTACCCTTCGATTCATCGCCAAGTCATCGAAGTTGAGCCAGGAGGCTCATGATACGATTGAGCAGTTCCCATGGTTCATCTTGGAGAAGGTTCCAGAAGCAAAATATTTGCTCACCGAGCTATACTCGATCTCTGATGAAAACCTTGCCAGAGCGGGTATTGAAGATCAGGATGCTGCTACTTAAATAGAAAATAAGTTCATCCATTGCCACTCTACCTTCCAGCACACTAAAGCAGTCATGACTACTCTGAGCAAGACACTGGACAACATACGGGGGAGTTTATTCAAGTTAAACATGATGGGTTTGCTGTCCCCGTTCCTTGAGAATGGCTCTATTTCTACGACCGAGCAGATTGCAGAAAAAATAGAAGAGAAGGAAAATGATCTAAAAGCTTTCAGGAATTTCAGTCATCCTCCCACGATGACCGACATTGAGGGAGTGATTCATCCGTTTGCACAACTATTGTTTCATTGTGAAGCAAGGGCCGGTTTACCTAATGCACTTCCTCACAAAGAAACTATTGATTTAAGTGGAGCAAAGGAGAATTTGCGCAACATGGTGAAGCCATCTGATTATGAATGGTTACCTCTGCAAGTGGCTCTTTCCAATCTCTGAATCCATTATCTAATGAAATGACACTCTGGCCTGGAAACCAGAGAAATTTTGGGTTCTCCGTTCTTCAGGAAAAACACCCCTGATAGTCACCAAAAGCTGTTAATAAATATTTAATGAGCTCCCTTCGGGTGTATTTTCCTCTATGCATTAGCCCCTACATCACAAGTAATCAACTCAAACTTTTATCTAAGTTTTTCTCTCCCACTCCACGTGTCTACTTCTCGCAACCCCGAGTTTCTGCTTTCCTTTCGCATCCTGGGAAACCCCGCTATGCTTCCACATGTCGTGGCTGCATGATAATTTTGATCATTCTTTCTTGCTGCCTCATTAGGCTCCGCTCGAGTGCCACGAAACCGTCATTCCCAAAAAGGTTTGGCGGGCCCCACAATTGTTATCTACGATGTACTCTTGCTACGTGTCTGTTGTTCGCAAATCTTTCAGCGTAGAGATGAAGTAACAACTGCGGGTAGGAAAATGCTGCCATGCATCTCTTTTGCACCTAGCTGGTGGTCATTCCCTCCACTATTGGTTAAGTGCTCCGCCCATTCGACATGTGTAACCTTAGCACAAAAATTTAGCAGCGAGAGAGAGAGAGGTTCACACAGGCAAATAAAGACTACCACGTGCCTAGTCAGCGGATCTCATATTTGGGCGATAGGCTAGACGAACCGAATGCTACTATTGGCCACTACATGTCATAATCATTTGCACAGGATGGTGACACTTGTCTAATTAAGCCTTGCCGGGACCACCGCCATCATTTGCAGAGGATGCACCTGTGCCTGGAATGACCGGATGCTTGGTTTCAAATCGTTTCTATTGCAACGGCTTGGGGAATATTTTGATTTTTGCATCATTGCCAGGGGATTGTGAAATATTTTCTGTTACTATTATCTGAAGCGGTGGGGATTTTTTCCTGCTATATATACTTTTCTCTGTTGTGAGAAAATGGTCCAAAATTTGGAGGAAACACTGGTTTTGGAAAAAGACACCAGACCTTTATTGCTGTTTTATTTTATTGCAAAGACTCTTAGACTGTGAAAATTGTTAGAACTTTCTATTTTTTCATGCTATTTGATCAAACTGTAAACTGTACTTTTATTGTTTGGACATTTCATTTGAGAAATTCTATATATGTTGAATGCAAGTTTGCTGACCTAGACCATGTCTAAAGACTCTTCCTAGCAGTAGGAATGTATGCAATATTATTTTATGTCAATGAATGGATTGTCTATGCTGTAATATTTAGTTTCTAATTTTTTGGAACACTACAAACACCAATCAGGACCTTAGATCTGTGATTTATCGTGCCTATCATTAAGTCTTGGTGCATCGCCTTAGGTTAGACTTTATTTTATTATATTTGTTTCCTTTTCCCTTTCCAAACCCCCATTATAGAAGAAGCCGACTTCTCTAAAAACCCGGAGGTCACTCAGTTTAGCGCAAAAGGTCCCCTATAAACTGAGATTCTCATAAGACACTATTACATCGTCAAATTTTGGCGTCAATAGTTTCCAAGTTTCTTCCTTGCATGGTGGGCTTGTAACATTACTTAGACTCTAATTTTTTGCATTATAATTTTGAAAAAGGTGGGAAAATATGCATGAAATGCATACATTCTCTTGTTCTAAAATGGGATTCCTTGATACCCTTTTAAAGAAGGGGTTACTTGGTGGTGGAGGATGGATGGAAGATTTAATCCTAGCCTTAAATATGGAATTAGATCTCCCTTTGAAGAGGAAGGAAGGATTTTATACTACCTATGCTCACATTAATGCCTCCAAAGTTTGGAGAATAAGTATTAAGAGACAAGTAATGCTAAATTATTTCTCTTTATTATATAAATATTTAGGTTTCTCTTTATGAGTGCATTAGAAATGAATTATGCATTTTTACAAATAAAAGAAAGAGCTTGTGGTATCAAAGTATTTGTTTATTTAATTATTTTTACAACCATAGTTGGGTTGTTATGAGTTTAAAACAAAAAAATAAAAATTAAGATTTAGAAGCCCTATATTTTCAACACTCCTAAATCATGAAAATATATTGTTTATAATTATTGACATTATTGTTAGCTAGTGTGGTAGATATTTATGTATGAATTGCATTTATTAGAAGGTCAAATCAATTCCTAGATTTGTAGGTTCTAAAATCCCTAAAGCTAGGCCATTCTCTAAGCATTAGGGGTGTAAAATCTAGAGCAAAAAACATATAAATTATGATTATATATGGAAACAATGGAAAAATGAATGTAGATAGGTAATCTCTTGATGCAGGAGCATCCAATGGTGTAAGGGAAATCTTGCATCACCCAAACATATTGTATTTTCATTTTTTTTGTAGTTTCCTTAGTGTTTTTGGGGCCCATGGTGACTCATGCAGTCTTTGGGATAGTTAGAAGTTTGAAACAACCAAAAATAGTCACCTACTATTTTTAGTAAGTCAGCCTATTTGGTTCCTATGGACACAAAAATTGACTCCAAGGAGTGAAATTGAAAAATAAGATTTTTGGTGAAAAAATCATCTCAAAATCATGTACCGTTTGGAAGATATTACATTTTCATCCCAAGGAATTTCTCCAATGAAGTTTAAAACTGGAAAATTGAGGCCCTTCAGAGCCCCGAAAAAGGGTGAAAAATCTTTGATCTTTTAATTCTAGCAAAAGATGGTTGTAGATCTCTTCACAAGCTTTCCAATGATACATTATAATTAAAAATTTGATGGTCGGAACAAAAGTTATGGCCCCACAAATTTGTAGTACCAAAAAAATAAAATTTCAAAATATCTTCTTGAGGAAGTTACACTTTCTAGAAGATTCTAGGGCGGTTACACCTTCCATAATATTCTAAGGAATTTACACTTCTTGGATAAAGAGGGAGAACATGGGTTACAAAAGGGAGCTCTGGTAGTGTAGATCGTGGTTTTTAGCTTGTAGATTTCTGTAATGAGAAGGCTCATGTGGCTATAGTATGTTATTTTTTGAGTATTGTAATTTCACTTCATCAATATAATAGAAAGAAAGTGTTTCTTTCTGCATTTTCTATTTATATCTCTTGTTTAGTTGTGTGTGGTTTTGTAAGGGGAGTACCCTCATCATCTCTCCTTCACTTCAAGCTTAGTTGGATGCAAGGGGGGCTTCCCTAGAGATATCCTTGATAGGATTAATCAAAACTTAAGATCAATGAACCAAAAGTGCTACAATATTACCTAGTGTATGCTTAGTCCAAAAGGCTATGACTATACAAAAGACTAACCTACTACCATAAGACCTCTTATTAATATTATAAACACATAATTGCATAGATGGAAGATGTGGGTATGCATAAAACAAATCTCTAAAGATAACAATATTCATGGCTCTCTACAAATGATATCTTGGTTGAATAATTGAAGATTCATAAAATGCATACAAACTATTGTCCTACTCCTAAACTATTAGTAAATGATGTTTTGAGTTTAAGTGTATGGTGGATCATTAATTCCAGGGTTGGTACCTATTCCATTAATTTATAGAGTCACAACATACCATGAGAGATAACATATTGAAATCACAAGGAATACAAGCTATACATAAACATATACCACACATATGATATCATACAAATGAAAAAAACATTTAGCTATCCATCCCATAAATTGTGGAAATCCATATGTCATAAGGAACTAAACATTACAAAGCTTGTAATGAATTAGAATGCCATGACATTTATCAAATTCCTATTACATTCATACCATCACACATGGAAAGAGAAAACCGTAAGCTAGTATTCCCTTGAAGATCTACAATTTTTTGTGGAGAAATTTAGTTAGATAAACAATTTGAAATATAATTACTTATGATTTATAAAATATGCTACTATAATAGAAACTAGATTTGTAGGAGTTGAAACCCTTGAATCTCCTCAACATTCACAATCATGTGGAGAGAAAATGATTTATAGTGATTTTGGAAAACACTAATATTTATATTGCTTTGTTTGGTTTCCTAGTTTCTTGTGGGAATATGACCAAGAATTGGGGGTGGCATGCAAAGAAAGTGTGATCCCATGGAATACATGATATGAATGATAAATAATAGGCATACAGACTATTATGAGCTTAAGTTTAACAACTACATAAAAATGGTGGCATGGCTTCCCTCATCCTCCATCATCAAATGTGTAAGTGAATTCACATGGGTAAATGGAAGAAGATGAGTCTGCTTCTACTGGAAGTTTCAAAATTAGAAAAAACCTGAAATTGGGAAAAACGAAATGAGATCCTGTTATTTAGCAAACAGGATCCCGTTTTTCTTTAGGATGCTGAGCCAAAAATGAGATCTTGTTTTAGAACGAGATCCCATTTTGTGGAAACGAGATCTCGTTTTTTAAAATTTAAATTTTTGGCCAGGTTTGTGCTTTGTTTTTCAGTTTGGGAAAAGGATTGGAGACTCAAACCCAAGCTTTGAAACTAGTTCGACCTGTAACTTGAAGGTCATGTCAATATCACAAGAAAATAGTGACTTTGGACATATGTCTAAAGACCTTTTTTGTAGATTTTTTTGACAAAATTAAAACCTAGTATAGATGAGATTGTGTAGATTCCAAATATGTTATTTTTTTACAATTAGACTATTTTTTCTATTTTTCAAATAATTTTTGATAAAAGTAGTCCATAAACTTGAAATATCATGGTTTTTTAGTATTTTAATAACTTTTTCATTGAAATATATATTTTTAAAATGAATTATATGTAGGTAATCTTCAGACAACTCTTTTCAATTTGAAAAAAAAACAAAAAATGATAAGTTTAGGCTTGTTGAATAAGACAACTGAGAGGGGGGTTGAATCAGTTGTCACAGATTTTAACCTTTAATTCAATCACCATAACTAATACTTAAAACTACTTAAATGATTAATCATCCAATGCCAATGCAGAAACTCAAATCCAACACATAAACACAATAACACCAAATTTACGTGGAAAACCCAATGAGGGAAAAACCATGGTGAGGATTAAATCATACTATAGAGAATATCAAAACCGATTACAAAAGGCTCACTGCCTATGATAAAGATCACTACTTGAAACAAGGCTCACTGCCTGTGATAAGGCTCATTGCTTGAAATAAGGACTCACTTTCCAATAGGGCTACAACCCGGAGGGCTCACTGCCATAGAGATACAAGGAAGACAAAGAAGAATTGTTACAGGGAGACTACAATCCCAATGCAACAAAGGATTCCACCATAGTCACTTGATCAACTTGCATGAATGATAGAGTTCGCCTTCTACTCACTACATTTGGAAACCTAACATTAAGCTTCTCACTGATCTGCCACACACAACTCACACACACTTTCTGAATAACATCAATGTTATGTCTACTCTTTCAGTTATCTTCCTTCTTTTCTCTTGTATATTTTTCATTACTAGCTCACCTTGTATTTATACTATCTCCAACCTTGAAAAAGATCCAAAGTTGACCATCCAACTTCAAATTCAAATTAGGTCGGCGCTGAAACATCCTAGGGTGGAATTAGAATGAGGGAGACCCAAACACACACTTCATCGAGACCCAAAATAGATTCAACACGCTTCATCCACTTCGAAGATAGTGCTTAACACAAGGTCGACCAAACTCGAGTAAAACACATAGAACAATTAAGCTCAAAACTTTTAGAAAAATATCTTCAATGCAATCAAGGCAACGCAACTCTAGAACAAAGAGAAATCTGGACCAACAACTTTTCTCTTGAACCTCAACCAGAACATAGAAAAACATAGTTCACAATTGGTGAACACAACTCAAAATTCACAATGAACCAACAGCCAAAAATATGAATATAGCAACCTTCAACAACCATGACCAACATATCTAAACCACACAAACATAGGGGAAAATACTAGAGCAACAACTGAATACCTGTAAACATCCTTTAATACAATTTTCTCAATATCCTCAACAAGTACAACCAACATCAACTATTAGATAACGAGTTGAAAAGTTGACACTAATGAAAACACCTTCATTCCTTTATTCATTCTTGCAAAAATCTCCCCCTTTTTAATTGATGGCAACACATGATGTGAAAAACCATCAAAGACACCATACCAGTTCTAAATATACTTTCCAAGATTTTTTCTTTTTGTTTCTCCCCCTCAGAAGATCATCTTCCTCATTACCTGCTTTCTCTCATTCACTTTCTCTCCTTTTCACATGCTTTCTCTCCCCCTTTGACATCAATGGCAAAGGAAAAATATATGTTCATTGAATCTTCCTTTGACATGAAAATGGAATACTCACAATGATAACACGTAAAACTACCTGCTCCCCCTGAGAGGTAGCCACCAAAACATCAGTCGAAAAAAAGATAGAACCATGAATCCATTGGAATAATGCATCTCCAAACACATCTTAGTTTATGAAAGGAGGGAAAATAACCCCTAACTTCTCTTGAAGATACTCAAAAGTATCTTTAGGAAGAGCCTTTGCAAATATATTAGCAATCTGATCCTTTGTCGGAACATACTCAAGCTTGACTTCATTCTCCATGACCTTCTCTCTCAAGAAATGATATTTGATAGATATATGCTTCATCCTCGAGTGCATCACATGATTATTCAAAATGTTAATTTCACTTGTATTATCACAAAAGATAGAAATAGGATCATCATATAGCACTGTGATATCTTTCAATGTATGTTTCATCCATAGAATTTGTGTACAAGAAGATGCAACAACAATATACTTAGCTTCAACAGTAGACAAAGAGATTGAATCTTGCTTCTTGCTCAACCATGCCACCAATCTGCATCTAAGAAAGAATGCACCACCACTTGTACTCTTTCTGTCATTTACACATCCATCCCAATCTGCATCTATATAGACACTAAGTGTAAAGTCAGTATCTTTAGGATACCACAATCCATAATCCGGAGTGCCATTCAAATATTTGAATATTCTTTTAACTACAACATCATGTGTTTCCTTTGGATCTTCTTGAAATCTAGCCACAAGATAAACCGCATGGATAATATCTTGTCTAGTAGCAGTTAAATATAGTAATCTGTATCAATAGATTTATTTTGAGGATTAAAGTGTGAGATAAACTAACACATAAAGCATGTAAACCCAAAGACCTATCAAGAACAATGAAAACAAGTACAATTATACCTTTGATTCGCATAAGTTTCCATGATTCACCTTGATAGTACCTTCTTGCTTGTTGGTTGACGTGTTGCCCTCAGATTCGTCGTGTGAGTAATCTGCAAATAGATGTATATGTCCTACACCAAGCTTTGAAGGATTTGCACAAATGCCTAATGCCTATGTTTATGACAAAAATAACTCTAAAATTCCAAATTAATCTAAGTATTAATATGCCAGAATATTGTAATCTATGTGCGTAATCTAGAAATGAGAGCAAAATAGCATTTTATAGAAAATTCCATTTTGAATGGACGGACGAGATTGATTTTTGACAAAGACCTAAAATCAGCGGGCAAGATTTAATTTGACAATCCCTAATCAGGGTTAGGGCAAAATCCTTAAGTGAGTGGTCGAGATGTCATATGAGAAAATCAAATCGGCAGTGGAGAATAAATGAGATAATCAATTTAGAAAATAAAGATTTTTGAAAATCAAGAAGATAAAGACTGCTTGATTTGTGAGATTCGAAAAATCAAGAAGATAAGAGTTGGAGAAGATCAGATTTGGAAAATCAAGAATCTACCCGATTACTTGATTTTTGGAAGATTAGTTACCATTTTGAATTAAATTAATTCAAAATAATGATTTTAGAGACAATAAATAATCTTTTTCAGATTATTTACCAAAATGGATTGACAGTTAAGAAAGTGATGACATTTTAAATAATTTCATTTATTTAAAATGAGAGGAATATCAATTTTGACAATTAAATAATTAAAGATAATTATTTAATTTAGCGATAAGATTAATTAATTAAATAAATTAATCAATTCATTTAATTATGACAGTTAGTGACATATTAAATAAATAAATAAAATTTATTTATTTAATAATCGGAAGAAATATATGATGAAGGGTAATTAAATAAATTAAGAAATTTATTTAATTAAGGGAAGACTTAGACAATTAATGACGTATTTAATAAATAAATAAAATTTATTTATTTAATAATCATGAAGAATACAAAGACATGAATTAATTAAACAATTATAAATTATTTAATTAATAGTCGAATGTGGACCAAGGACATAATTAAATGTTTTAATTATGCTAGGATGCAAGTGGTAAAAATGAAGCTTGCAAGCCTAGGTCATTTTTAAGTGTCTACATTTTGCCCCTCTTTGTCATAATGTCGCTTGTCACATTGTGAAAAAGAAAATAAGTCAAAAATATGCCCTAGTGCAAAATAAGATGAGGAAGAATGACGAGGAGGGTTACAGTATGCCCCTTCAAGAGGATAGACAGGTTCCAAGAACATGGGTGTGCTCTCGAAATTGGTGAGAAGACTAGAATATGAAGAGACAAAGAAATGTTAGTGCAAAAGATATGGCTGATGATATGGATGCAATGCCTATATGAGATGGGAGAGAGAAGATGACAAGACAAAAAGATATGCATGTTAGTTCCTAGATCAAATCCTTCAAAACATTGCCATAGGACTTTAATATTTATTGCTCTTAATCATCATTGAGCGGTAAAAATGACACAAATGGACAACAAACACCATGATATGACATAGACCAAGGTGTGCAAGGTCATCCACTTGAAAAACAGACAGTCACAGACAAGGAATGTCCTAACTCATACTAAGGGCGAAGTTGCCCCAGTTTTTTTGTCAAGACAATCCACAGACAACGGTCAAAGAAAATAAAATAGGCCAGGATACGTCATCGTACCTCTAAATCCTTCATGGGACATTTTCGAGGTAGCTAGTAACATGACCACAAAGAAAAGATAGTAAAGATAGTCAAAGGATAAGACAAAATAGCCAAGATAGTCAAAAGATAAGACAAGATAGACCAGAAAGATTAACAGCCATTTTCTTTTGTTTGCCAATGTTTGTTTTCCAAAGATTGATTTCCTGTTGATTTGACCGTTTGGACAGTTTAAGGTTTTTCCAATTTGATGATGTTGACAGTTTGACGGGGCCTATTGTCAGGAAGGACACATCCTGAAAAAGGCAAAGGACATTTTGACGAGGTCTAACTCCAAGAATGACACATCTTGAAGAGGACCAAAGAGTGACGAGACTGACATTGTTTTGACTAATATGTTTTGGCAAGTTGACTGATGTTGACTGAATGATTGATTGGCTTATGTTGTCTAATTTTGACCAATTTTGACATTGACGTTTCAAATGACTATCTTGTGTCTGAGTTTGACTATGTTTGACTTATTTGACCGATGTGACGATTGTGACAAATGCCATGATTTTATTTGGACCAACCTAAAAGGACTAACCTAATGTCTTGGGGACTCATTGACTGATGGCCTTGCCTACGTAGCAAATGCACAGAGACAACGTATTTCGACTATGACATGGACTGACTGACATGACTGACTTTGACTCCATTTTTAGGATTTTGACATTGATTTGGATGTTTTTGTGTTTTTCTTCAATACGTTTTATGATTTTTAGGTCTTTTTTCAGGACTTTACATAATGTTTTTATGTTTTTTCTGGACATTTTATGATGTTTTTATCTTTTTTCAGGACATTTTATGATTTTTAGGTCTTTCTTCAGGACATTTTATGATGTTTTTGTCTTTTTGTCATTTTATGATTTTTTTTGGATTTTGACATTTAAGAGGATCATGACAAATGCATATGACTAATGCCTATACATGAGAATCCAAGGACAAACCTGATTGTGCCCCTAGTCAAGCTGAATACCAATTGATAGGTGATGACAACGTTGTTTGACGTGGGAAGGACGCATCTCAAAACAACGTGAGGATGATGACAATAATGTGACGAAAGTATGGAGGTCTACAGTCGGGCTAGGAATGCAGTCAAGTAAAATTTTGGATAATGTGCTTGTATGGATTAGACTCGTTGCATTTGGAATGACTTGGTTAGGACTAGATGGGATGATGATTATCCTTAGACCGTTTGACAAGGGAAAGCCAAGATAGGTGACATACATGAAAGAATGAGAGGTGGCCTTGGTAAAGGACAGGGGACATGAGACTAAGGGAATTGTCATATGATTTTCAAGGACTATGTCGTATAAGGACAATAAAACTATGACGGTCAATGACATGATGTTTCATGAATCGTGTATGACCGAAGGATAGACATGTCAAGAGTTTTCCCAAAGTATGATTTATGTGTGCCAGTTTTATGTCAAGATCGAGGTAAGTGGAAAATGTATGAAAATGATATGAATGAAATGGTCGGATGTCAATGTCAAGAGGAAAGCCTAGGAGATGAGACGACTTGCCCCCAAGTATAAAATTCCATAGATGATTTATTTTACACATAACGCCTATTTGTCAGGTTTTCATCATGGTATTTATCCAGGGCGCCTGTTTGCCAGGTTTTCACCATTGGATGAAATTTTTCTCTTTACTATTTTCTTGACTTTTTGATTTTTTTGGTGTCACCAAGACGCTTGTTTGCCAGGTTTTCATCAGGGTGACGATTTTTTGATTTTTGATTTTTTTTTTTGTATTTTTGATATTTGTGGATAGCCTAGATGCTTTATATAACCACTGACTGTTATGAATCCACTGAAAATGCCGATGTAGAGACTGGTGCCATGATATGCCAATAATGACCTTGCTGAAGGAGTTGTCTTGTCAGGATCGTAACACTTGTATACAACTGATCGATGCCATTGTGATCCTTTCTGATACTAGAGTTGGCCTTATCAAAATACGCACATCGCAATAGAGTGCCATGAGAGTCCTTGTGGTAAAGAGTTGTTGCCATGATGTGACGGATTTGTGACGTGGAATTTTTGGACTTTAGGCTAGATGTAGGATTATGATAGATGATGGTAGATGTGGAAAGGTTGTTTGGACATTTGGATGAATGACTTTTTATTTTCCAAACTTGGGATGGTGGATGACGAATTTTGGAGGGAAGGTGTTTGGAACCAATAGTTTTAGATGCCTTGTTTGATGACCATTTTGAAGGAGGTGGACATTTGTTGTATGTGGGAGTCCTCTTGTCTTGTGGCTCCACATTGTGATTGACTTTTGTATTTGACTTGGTGTCATTGTTTGATCCATCTTTCTTCAGGATCTATTTTAATTTCATTTGTCCACTTGTCCTTTTGTTTGATTCAATGGCCTTTGACATTTGATTTTGATCTTTTGACTTGTAAGACTTTTGTTTTTGTTGGTCCCAAAGCGGAGGTTGATTCATGATAGAATGACGGTTTATGGTGTGGGTGGAGGGGGTGTTGGCAACAATCTTATGACAAGGATTTCTCATGGACTCCATTTTGACGTTTGTATCTGACAAAGTTGCCCTCAGTATCGAGGAGGTACCACTAACATCATTTGATTTACTAACTGAGGAATATCCAAGACCTTGATGTCTGCAATTTTCCTGAAGCTGTATTGGTTCTAGAATGCCTTGCTCGTGTATGCCTAGTCCTTTTCCTTGATATTGCATGCTTTGATAGATTCTATTTGTGATGGGGTATTTGTTGTTTTGAAAGAAAGATGCTAACCCATCATTAGGTATGTGGATACTATCACTTGTAATATTTTCATTTGCAAGAAAGCCTGCTATGACAAAGATAGATGACCCTAGTTGATAAAGTGTCTTAGATTCATTGTCATGATGGACGTATTCCTGACTTATATCTTTGGTTTGATCATGTGACATGTTAGGTTCAAATGATTCTGTTGGTGCTTCCAAGGCAATGTCGAAGCCATCATTATGTTTAGTGTCATAGAGTCCCATGATTTTAGCTATAACTTGATCATATGCAAGCGTGTCCCTAGTGGAAGATTCTTGTTCTGGAGGAATATTGTCTATGTGTCCCAAGGAGGCAAGTGTCTCATTGTGGGAAGTGTCAATAGTTGAGGCCTTTAGAAGGTCAAAAAGTGTTTGATCATGAATGGCATAAAGGTCAAGGAGTGGATCGTCTTGGATTTCTTGGTCAACAATAGGGTCTTGGTCAAAGATGGGGTTGTCGTAGATGATATAATCGGAAATGGAATTTTTGTTAAGGATAGGTGTGTTTTGGATGTCATGATTATTTTGAAGGACATCTTGAATGGACTTTGAGATAGGGTCATGGGATGGACTACCTTGTTCTTGACATGAGGGTGACATTATAAGGTCATTCTTTGGACTTTCATTTTGACATGTATCCTCAAGTTTATTAAATGGGATTTGACTTTGGACTATGATAGAATTTTCATGACTAGATGTGGCTTGTGAGGGGATGACCTGAAAAGGATTAATGAATGACGGACTAGGATAGGACGTGGGGACTTGGACTGGACTAGTATGTGAAGGACTAGGGTATGACATGGAGACTTGAACCGGAAATGACATGGAGTCTTGGACCAGATATGACATGGAGTCTTGGACTGGATTAGGATGTGGCGACATAGGATGTGACATGGAGATTTCAACTATATTAGTTGGTAATGACATAGGATATGAGATAGGGACTTGGACTGGATTGGAGTAAGGTTGACTAAAATGGGACGTGGAGACTTGGGATGAATCGATATGGTATGATGTGGGGACGTGACATGTGTTGGTAGATAGTTGATAAGGCATGTAGACTTGGACGGGATTGATAGGTGAAGGGTCAAAATATGACGTGGAGGTTTGGAATGGACTAGTTGATAGTTGGCTTCCCTTGTCAAGGTTAGGATAAGGGTGATAAGTGGATGTTTGTTGTGAATTATTGGTAGGATTTATGTCAAGTGACTGTTGATGGTGAGGGTAGACGGATGGAGGTGGCAAAGTATTTATGTCAAAGCCTTGTGGTAACTTAGCTCCTTGGTCCAAAAGCATGGCTAGATACCTTTGAGGGTCTTGTAAGATTGATTTTTCTACAAAGGAGGCTATATCAGGGTTTTGCGCTGCAGCTTCTAAGTCTTCTACATATACTCGTCCATTCTAGTCTCTTTTTATTAATGGCTCAAAAATGTTTTGTGATGAAGATGGCATGTTCATGGAAGATTGTATGTTCATGTTGTGAAATGGGTCAGAAAAAGTCCAGTTTGGGTTCATGTCATGAGTGTTATTGTCGATGTTAAGATTGGAATCTTGTCCAAAGTTTTCCATTTGTTGTTGTTGTCTTTGAAGCCTAGTCTCAACCATAAAAGGAATTTGCTCAAATGAAGGTGATGAAAATGACAACTAAATGTGAGGATGATGACAAGCTATGTTTTTTGGATTTTTGATAAGGATGAAAATGCAAGACTACGTTTCCTAAAATTTCAACTGGGATGACTAGGTGATGATAATGTTTGTGTAAGGAAATGATTGATGTAAGATGACAAGGTGATCAAAGCGAAAATGTCGACTGAGGACTAAGATGATGATGTTTGACTAAGGACTTAATGTTAGAAATGCAAGGTCTAGGTTCAAAATGATGACTAAGATGAACAATGCAAAGTTTAAGTTCAAAATGAGGACTGAGATTGTTTTTGGATGTTTTGTTGAAAAGTTTGAGTTGTCTAAGGTCGATTGTTTGTGTTTAGATTTGTGAATGTTGTGTATATTGTTTGAAAATCTAGAAAACACTTGACAAGCACAATGTTTTGAATGTAAGAAAGCACACATAAGACAAGTACAATCCTAGGTTAGGCTAGGACAATATTCACTAGATTCCACGTGGGTTTCCCCAACCGCATATCTGTAGCGTGTGAATTCAGAAGCTTGGATGCACGGGCTCCCCCTTACAATGCACTCTCTTCTTAGGCCAACCAAGCTTCCAACCCCCATGAAACTCCCATGGTAGATTGATCACCTCTACTACAAACTACGAAAGTGTGGATGCCTTCACACCGACTGGTGCTGCGCTAGCAAATAGAAGGTTTTTGGCTTACTACACAAAAGTTTTTAGTTCGGGACCCCCGTTCGAGTGGCCATACATGGGGCAAGAGATTAATCACCAATAAGGTGGAACTCCAGCCTGAAGAGGTTAAGCTCAACAAGGTTTAAGGGAGTACAAATATGTCCGTATGACACATCCGCACTTGCAATCTTAGGTTTTCCCTTAAGATTTACATTTATATACCGGTCGGGGGTAGCTTGGCTTTAGCTCCGTTGCCGGTTTGAGTCACGTTGGGGTGATGAAATCCCCAGGCAGGCCCAATTTCTAGAGTTGGTAATCATTTCTCTTACACCCAAGATCGCCCGAAAGTGCAAGGGGAGAGGATACTCCGATATACCAAGTCGTGAAGGTAATGACAGATAAAAACGGGTTTGGTTTTCTGATCACTGAGTTTTCACAAGGTGAGAGCATACTCACCTACCATTTTGCAAACACACTTAGACATAGTAAAAAGACAAGTTCGTTTTAATTGCACCAAAGAAAATGTGTATTATACTAAAAAAAAAGACAAACACATTGTTTTGATGTTTAGTCTTTGATGTTTGAACCTGCAAGACCACACATTAGTAGTTTGATAATGATCTTCGACTATCGATCTACAAAAAAAATAGTTAGATGCATCATTTTTTTTCCACTTGATCCAATGTGTCCTTTGAAGTGTTTATTTTTTGCACATGCACAAAACCAACAACAAACCCTAACAAGATAATCGATCACTACTATTAGAGGGTTAGCTAGTTGAGACAAATCTGATTTTTAAATTTCTTTTGATAGTAAAATGAAAAATACAGAGAATAAAGCCTATCTAAAATCTCAAGAGGTTTCCAAAAAATTAAATAAATCAGAAAAATTTGCTGTTTTGCACCTGAAATTAACTTTTTATGAAAAATCATAAAAAAATAATAAAAAATACAAAACAATTCTAAAAATTCTGATGTTTTTACTGGAGTCGTATGATGTCATCCCAAATCTGTAAAAAAAAAATTGTGATTAGATCTACAACTGTGAGTGAGATATAAGAAAATCTTTTTTGAACCTAGATTTTAAAAGATCTATTTTTTGACTAATAATCGCACATACAAATTTAAAATATAAAGAACAGAACAATGTTAAAATTTAAAGAGATTTCCAGAAATGTAAACATTTATGAAAAAATCGATTATTTTCTCTTGAAATTAATTTTTTATGAAAAACAGAAATTTTTTTATAAAAAATAAAAAACAGATCCAAAAAATCTGATTTTTGGAATAAAAGTGCGTGATGTTGTCCCCAAGCTACCAAAAAAATTTCGTGAGAAAATACATAGCTGTTTGAAAGTTATGGTTGTATCTTTGGAAACTAGGGCTTTATCCACAATGATGCCAAACCTGCAACAAAAAGAAACCAACTCCAAAATGGTTTTTTATTTGTCCAAATATGTCGGGTTCACCAATGTATCAATGGATTTATTTTGAGGATTAGAGTGTAAGATAAACTAACACATAAAGCATGTAAACCCAAAGACCTATCGAGAGCAATGAAAACAAGTACAATTATACCTTTGATTCGCATGAGTTTCCATGATTCACCTTGATAGTACCTTCTTGCTTGTTGGTTGACGTGTTGCCCTCAGATTCATCGTGTGAGCAATCTGCAAATAGATGTATATGTCCTACACCAAGCTTTGAAGGATTTGCACAAATGCCTAATGCCTATGTCTATGACAAAAATAACTCTAAAATGCCAAATTAATCTAAGTATTAATATGCCAGAATATTGTAATCTATGTGCGTAATCTAGAAATGAGAGCAAAGTAGCATTTTATAGAAAATTCCATTTTGAATGGACGGACGAGATTGATTTTTGACAAAGACCTAAAATCAGCAGACAAGATTTAATTTGACAATCCCTAATCAGGGTTAGGGCAAAATCCTTAAGTGAGTGGTCGAGATGTCATATGAGAAAATCAAATCGGCAGTGGAGAATAAATGAGATAATCAATTTAGAAAATAAAGATTTTTGGAAATCAAGAAGATAAAGACTGCCTGATTTGTGAGATTCGAAAAATCAAGAAGAGTTGGACTGAAGATCAAATTTGGAAAATCAAGAATCTGCCCGATTACTTGATTTTTGGAAGATTAGATACCATTTTGAATTAAATTAATTCAAAATAATGATTTTGTGAGACAATAAATAATCTTTTTCAAATTATTTACCAAAATGGACTGACAGTTAAGAAAGTGATGACATTTTAAATAATTTCATTTATTTAAAATGAGAGGAATATCATTTTGACAATTAAATAATTAAAGATAATTATTTAATTTAGCAGATAAGATTAATTAATTAAATAGATTAATCAATTCATTTAATTATGACAGTTAGTGACATATTAAATAAATAAATAAAATTTATTTATTTAATAATAGGAAGAAATATATGACGAAGGGTAATTAAATAAATTAAGAAATTTATTTAATTAAGGGAAGACTTAGACAATTAATGACGTATTTAATAAATAAATAAAATTTATTTATTTAATAATCATGAAGAATACAAAGACATGAATTAATTAAACAATTATAAATTATTTAATTAATAGTCAAATGTAGACCAAGGACATAATTAAATGTTTTAATTATGCTAGGACGAAAGTGGTAAAAATGAAGCTTGCAG
The DNA here is from genome assembly GCA_007258455.2 of Sequoia sempervirens. Lineage (NCBI taxonomy): Eukaryota > Viridiplantae > Streptophyta > Pinopsida > Cupressales > Cupressaceae > Sequoia > Sequoia sempervirens. The sequence continues at coordinate 20,829 of VDFB02280060.1, read as the reverse complement.
GCCTAGGTCATTTTTAAGTGTCTACATAATCTACCAATCATAGATCTATATTTTCTTTGATCAGCCTTAGGTGAATCATCATCTTTACCCAATTTTCAACCAGTCACCATAGGAGTACATACTAGTTTGGAACCATCCATCTCAAACTTCTTCAACATCTCTCTCACATACTTAGATTGTGAAATGAGAATTCCTTTCTCTGTTTGATTAATCTGTAGCCTAAGAAAGAAATTCATCTCCCAAAACATAGATATTTAAATTATTTTGGCATCTCTTCCACAAACATCTTGCACATCTTTTCATTTCCTCCAAAGATAATGTCATCAACATATACAACTACAATCAAGATTTTATCATTTTCAATCTTAAAGTACAAATTATTGTCTTCCATACCTTTTTTAAATCCTTGCTAAATCAAATACCTATCTAACCTTGTATACCAAGTTGTAGGACCTTGCTTCAATCCATATAAAGCTTTCTTCAATCTGTTAGAAACCATGATCTGAAATGCAAACTAGAAAAGCCTTCCACAAAATAGAAAAACATAAAAAGAAAGAGCTTTGCAAAATGTGCAAAATAATATTATTCAAGAATTCAATAATTACAAGATATGATTTTCTTTATAAAATCAAAGATACATAACCCTAATCTTATCTTGAGCAAAAAGATAGCTCAACAAGATAAAGATGATAATTAATTAACCTAGGAATTAAATATTACCTAAGTAAAGTTATGCAAGTGCAATTAAATATTAATTACACTAACACCCCCTATAAGTGCAACTTAGGGAGACTAACAAAAGCATGCACCTAAAACTAAGATGAATGCAAGAAAGCATGAATGGGTCCTGGCAACAAAGCCTGATCAGGTACCCATGTACAAATGCAATAATGAAGTAGAGAAGGAAAACCTAGTGGGACAAAACCCCCCTACAATGGGATGAATGCTACAGAGAAGCACTGGAAGAATACTATGGAGTAACACTGGAACCACAATATGACAAGCAAGGAAAGATACTTCTGTCTACAAGAAACCGAAAAATGGAATCATAATGATGTGACAGCAGACCCGATGCCACAGAACATTGGAAAACTCACAAACTGGAACAACCCTGGAATCTATGAAGCAACAATAGATGAGATGATGACATAATTTGGAAACCATGTATCTTGATGCCGATGCCAAACTGAGACTAAAAATCTTCCATGGGAATGAGTACCATAAAGACTCTGGAACATTAACCATAAAAACATGGCCCTCAAACTGAGAAGGATCTGAACCAATGCGGATCAAGAAACATAAACTCTCAATCTGAAGTGTGAACCGATATGAATCTGATATGTGTCAAGCTAAGAAAAGATGTGGCCAAAAGAAACTAAGAAACTAGATAACCCATGCGAGCTATCATCAAATCAAGATGAAGATCAATGTGAAAACTACACTCTAATCAGATTATTATGCAAGAAACCCCCCTGATGGAACTTTATCTTAGTTCATTTATTACAATAACCCAACGATTGTAAAAGGAGAGAATGATAAATGTGCATAAACAAAAAATAAGATGAAGTGGTACTGAAATGAAGTGCAAATATTCAAGTTTCACCTTTCCAACTGCCAAAACATCCAAGTAATCTCCAAAAAACCCATCGGGAAAAATTTGGAATAACGATCAACCTGGGATAGATACAGAAAAAAGTGCATGGACAGTAAAAAAGAGCTCTTCAATACCTTTCCAACACCGCAAAGAAGACGAAAATCGAAGATCATGGCAAAAAGTTATGAGCTCGGAAGCCATAAATAAACATATAGCTTCAAACAGAAATAAATGTAGCTAAAAAGAAAAATAATGAAAAATAAACTACACCATTGGAAAGTGCTCGAAACTAGCTTTCCGATGATATCTTGTTTTCCCAATTTTGATACTGTATGCCCAAGTTATGCCAAAAAGAAAAAATACCACTCCTTGAAGGCAAAGAGGGTTGGCCATATGTTGATGTCATGTTGATGTCAACACTTCACGAGAAAAAAATTGACGGCTTGGAGGCCATCAGGGAAAAAAATGCCCCCCCTACCAGAAAACATTTCAGATAGCCGGTATCCTACGAGGTCACCTACATATTCCCTGGTATGGCGGAATATTCTGTTGCTGGGAGGTCGAGCTAGGCGCAGGCCCCCAGTCCTCCATATGACCGGGGTGGAGTAGAGGGAGCCCACGGAAGCTGAAGGTCTGGTGGCGAATGGGCTGGCGACATCGATGGTGGTGGCGGATCAGTGGCCGCCAGGTGGCGGGATCACTCAAAACTGTAGGAGCTGACAAAAACTTCAAAAAACACATTTTTTTCATTTTTTTTTAATTTTCGTGCCTCAGAGAGTGTGCTGGGGAGGCCGTACGGCCCCCAGGCAATTTTTTTTGCCTCAAAAAAAACTTTCACCAAAATTGACGAAATGAAAGGCGATCTTAGGGTTTTTGGCCACTGCGAACGTGATGGTGACCTCCATTTGTGCTCAAACTGCTTTGAAAAATTGGCTACCTCGAGATCTTGCAAAAAATCTCCTAGCTTGAAACCCTCATGGATCTGGCAAACGATGGCCAAAATATGCAAAAAAAAAAGCCAATCTTGACTTTTTCCAGCACTTTGAATCCAATGGTGAAGCTCGATTTGATCCAAAACCCCTCATAAATGAACACAAGGCATGATACCCTCGAGGAATCCCAAACAAACTCTGCAATGATTTTCTAAAAAATCTAAGAAGGGGTTGCAAATCAAGGCTTTGATACCATGTTAGAAACCAAGATCTGAAATGCAAACCAAAAAATTCTTCCACAGAAGAGAAACAAAAAAAGCAAGAGCTTTGCAAAATGTGCAAAATAATATTATTCAGGAATTCAATAATTACAAGATATGATTTGCTTTATAAAAGCAAAGATGCATAACCCTAATCTTATCTTGAGCAACAAGATAGCTCAACAAGATAAAGATGAGAATTAATTAAACTAGGAATTAAATATTACCTAAGTAAAGTTATGCAAGTGTAATTAAATATTAATTACACTAACACAATCTGCACACCATATTCGGTTGATCTGTTAATTGAAATCCTTCTAGTTGTTCCATGTAAACTTTTTCTTCTAGCTCACCATTCAGAAATGCTAACTTGACATCCATCTGATAGACTTTGAAATTTTTATTAGCAACCAATGCCAAGTACATCCTTATAGCTTCCATTCTTGCTACCAAGGCAAAAGTCTCTTGAAAATCTATGCCTTCTACTTGTGAGTAACCTTTACACACAAGTGTCACTTTGTTTCTGACAACTTCTCCATTCTCATTCAACTTATTTCTGAATACCCATTTTGATCTAATGATATTTTTATCTTCCAGTCTTGGAACCAATTCCCAAGTCTTATTCTTCTTAATCTACAAAAGTTCTTATTTCATTGCTTCCTTCCAATGTTCATCTTTATAGGCTTCACTTACTATCTTTGAGTCAATCTCAGAGAATAAACACAAATTTACTTCAACAGTATCTTTGCTTCTGGTTAACACACCTTTTGTCTTGTCTCCAATAATCTAATTTTCTGAATGATTCCTCTGTGCATATTTCGGTGTCCTAGGGGACATCACCAAAGAATTTTCTTCTCTTTCATCCTGCTTCTGCTACTCATCTTTATCCTATTTTTCCATAATTTCTTCTATTCTTGCACAATCATGTTCATCAAACACATATCCATCAATATCAATAGAATTCTTCTTTGTCTCATCAACCTTCACATTCAAGCTCTCTACAATCTTTCTTAGTGTTTTATTGAAACATCTATATGCCTTGCTTTTAGTAGAGTATCCAAGAAATATGCCTTCATCACTTCTTGCATCAAACTTACCCAAAGTTTCCTCATCTCTTCTAATATAACATTTGCTTCCAAATACTTTGAAATATTTAATTGTAGGTGTATGCACCTAAAAATGCTCTAGAGAATATAATTAATTAAATAATATTTATTTGATTAATTATCCTTTATTTCGTCTACTATTAAATAAATAGAAATATTTATTTACATAGTTCATCTTAAATTCTTCAATCTTTATTCTAATAGTTTTGTCTTAATTAAATAAATGAATTTCACTTTGTTTTATTTAATTATCATAATTAAATTCCTCTACTATTAAATAAATAGAAATATTTATTTATAGTTCATTCTCCTATTCTTGAATTTTAATTAAATATACAACTTCAATAGTTTGTGTTATTTAATTATCACATTATTCAATCTTAATTAATTAAACAAGGTTAAATACTTTGTTGTTTAATTATCATATCCCTTCTATATTTATTTAATAAAAAAATTCTATAGTTTGTTTTATTAAATTATTAATTGCCTTTTACTAATTTGAATAAAATAATAAATTATTCAAATAAAGGCATAAAGCAATTCCTCTATTTACTCACCTACCAAATTAGATATTCAAATATCCAATTTAATTCAACTAGCATTCACGGGAAGCTATGGAGACAAATTGGAATTAATCTCTCAAATATTCTTCCTATCATCTAGCCTGATGTTTTCATGGGGAGAAACCATTCCCATAATCAGCTCCAGATTCTTCATCTCTCACCATTCAATTTTCTAGATTGAATCCAAGCCTCTATTGTGTTGCCGTGAAATCTATATATACAACCTTTTGAAACAAGAAATGCATCCAAAATCTCTCATCTTTGTGTAAACTTACTCTGCATGAATAGAAATTAAGCAATCAAGCAACCAAGCAATAACAATAGCAATCATAGCATCTGTAGAATCAATATCATGGCTGCATCATAGTTTTACTGTAGCTTTCATCCATTAGGTTTCATGTCAACATAGATTACAGTAGCATCAATATCATTTAGAAATCGCCATATAGAAGTAGATCATTGCATTTTGCATCATTCCATTATCTAGATTGACATTTTAAACAGTCACACTGCTTACCAAATATGAGAGCCTTCTGTGACTTGATAAATCTTTGGAGATAGGAAACGATGAGACACTTTAAGATATTCATAAGATGTCAAAAATCCTAACAGTAGATCCTTAGTACAAGTCTTATAATCTATAATCTACTCAATAGCACTCACCTTCTCACTATAAGCATCAGGAAGAGTTTTGAAAATCTTCTTTACAATCCTGGTTTCATCTATAGTAGCACCAAGTGATCGCATTCCAACCACTACCTCATCTAATCTCTGTACATAAGCTTTAACATTTTCATCTTCAGACATATGTATAAGATCAAACTGTGTTTCCAAATTCTACAATTTTTCCTCTTTAACTCTTTCATCACCATCATGTTCTCTTTCTAAAGCATCCCAAACTTCCTTAGCTGTCTTCACATTTTGAACCTTAATCAACTTAGAATGTACCAAACTATTCTTCAAGATGAACTTCGCCTTATTATTTGCTTCATGTGCTTTGATCTTTTCAGGTGTACTCAAACCATTAGCAGGAGGAGTGCAAGGATTTTTGTAAGCTTTCTCCACATCATATCCACAATACTCCAGAAATTTTTCCATCAATACTTTCTAGATACCATATTTAGTTCCATCAAACCTCGGATAATCAAAGACCATTTTGCTAGCCATCCCGGACCTTCCTCAAGTAGTTAAGCTCTTCACCAAGGAACCAATCTCTCATACCAATTGTTGAATAGGACAACTAAGAGGGGGGGTGAATTAGTTGTCATAGATTTCAACCTTTAATTCAATGACCAAAACTAATACTTAAAACTGCTTAAATGATTAATCATCAAATGCCAATGCATAAACTCAAATCCAACACATAAAAAAAATAACACTAGATTTACGTGGAAAATCCAATGAGCGAAAAACCACGGTGAGGATTAAATCACACTATAGAGAATATAAAAACCAATTATAAAAGGCTCATTGCCTGAAACAAGGCTCACTGCCTAAAACAAGGCTTACTGTCTATGATAAGGCTCACTACCTGAAATAAGGACTCACTGTCCAATAGGGCTACAACCCGGAGGGCTCATTTCCACAGAGATACAAAGAAGACAAAGAAGACTTTTTATATAGAGACTACAATCCCAATGCAATAAAGGATTCCACCATAGTCACTTATCAACTTGCATTGATGATAGAGTTCGCCTTCTGCTCACTGCATCTAGAAACTCAGCATTAAGCTTTGCACTAATCTGCCACACACAACTCACACACACTTTCTAAATAGCATCAATGTTGTGTCTACTCTTTCACTTATCTTCTTTTCTCTTGTATATTTTTCATTACTAGATCATCTTGTATTTATACTATCTCCAACCTTGAAAAAGATCCAAAGTCAGCCATCCAACTTCAAATTCAAATTAGGTCGGTGCCAAAACATCCTAGGGTGGAATTAGAATGAGGGTTATCCAAACACATGCTTTATCAGCTTCAAAGATAGTGCTTAACACAAGGTTGGCCAAACCAGTGTAAAACACATAGAACAATTAAGCTTGAAACTTCTAGAAACCAAAAATATCTTCAATGCAATCAGGGCAACACAAGTCTAGAACAAAGAGAAATTCAGACCAACAAATTTTCTCCCGAACCTCAACTAGAACACAAAAAAACATAGTTCACAATTGGTGAACACAAATCGAACTTCACAATGAACCAACAACCAAAAATATGGATATAGCAACCTTCAACAACCATGACCAACATATCTAAACCACACAAACATAAGGGAAAATACCAAAGCAACAATTGAATACCTGTAGACATTCTTTAATACAATTTTCTCAATATCCTCAACAAATAAAACCAACAACAACTAGTAGATAATTAGTTGACCAGTTGACATCAATGAAAACACCTTCATTCCTCAATCATTCTTGCAACATAGGTCATCTTATGCATGACATACATGACTATTTTTCAAAACAACAAATATGACCAATAAAAAATTAACAAAAAAAATTACAAAAAAATATCGTGAGCATTCTTTAGTGTGTTATGAATCTTTTCCCAAAAGGATTCATAAAAATATGATTGTTTAGGTCAAAATATGGATGACTGACATTTGCATGGTATGGTAAAAAAAAGTGACTTTTAAATAGTGGTTTTTAGACATGCCTATTGAAATTCAATTTGTATCATCTAGGTATTAAAATAAATTACATATTTGGAAACTACACTCCAAGTAATAAATTTTATGATTACTGAATTTTTTAAGATTCCATCTCTAAGTGCTTCAAATTTTAAGGTCAAATGTGACAAATTTTGAAAATCGGGGAAAACACTTCCACTTTTTGGCCAAAAAGTGGACTCAAATTTTTGCACACACCCACACCCTTAAGTTAAACAATGGTTTCTAAGTGGGAATATACTGATCAAGTAGTTGTAGGGGTTAAACTCAACATTAATGACACTTTGGAAGAGTTTGGGGTCTAGAGGAAGCAATTTGGAAGAGCTATAAAAGTTTGAGGTGGAACAAAATACAAGAATGGGATATGTAGAGATTCCACGTGAGAATGGAGGTCCAAAATAGATATTGGACAAGTAGGAAATGTTTGGTAGTCTAGGGAAAGTCTGCAACATACAAATTAAACAAAAAACACTTAGAAACTAAAATTTTATTGGGTTTTTACAACTTCTAGCACATGAAAGGGATATGGAGGATGGAAAGGAAGAGTAATTTTTTAACCAAAAGGGGAACCATTTATAATCTTGTAAAATTAGTTATAAGTGATAAAAAGATAAGGCCAAGTGCACAAAGGGGTTGGACAAAGAAAAAATTTGCATTACAAAGTTGGCCATGAACATAGTTTCTAGTTGGTTGTGTACCTTTTGTAGGCATAATGAGAATCCAATTATTTGGGATGTATACCTTTTTTAGGAACAATGGGAACTCAATTATCTCTAGGAGGATATCATAAAAAGGGACAAGACGTAGGGGAATAGAGAAATTACACTTCATCAAGATTAACAGGGGTCATAATTGCACAAGGACAAAACATACAAAAATATGTATAGAGAAGAACAATTACTTTCAAGAAGTACTAGTAATCCATAACATCATGAAACAATAAATTTATGAGATCCTTTGCCAAAATCTTGGGGGGGTATGCACTAATACCATACTCCTCAAAAAAATTATATTGCCATGCCACACGACATATTCTTCTCCCTTTGAAGCATTTGGGAAACAACCCGCTATGATGTTTCTATACATTAGTATATATCTTTGGGATTACAACTCAAATATTTTGTATTGATTCTCATTCTTTCCATGGGGATAGTTCATGCCATCCAAGTAAAATAGGCCATTCTTGTACCTTAAAACATTTTGGAAGTGGTAAAAGGAGGAAACAATTAAAATTTACCATATTGACTTCTATTACAACCAAAATTACAGTGATGGCTTCCATGGATGTCATATTATCATTCCATGGTGCACAACTAAATTTTTCATTAGGTGAAGACCCACTAAAAATTATATTAGGTTGTTCCTACCCATATTCATTCTTTTGAATCATAAAAAAAAAATTGTATAGGATGTGGTCGAGGTGAAAATATGGAAAGGTTTAGAATAATTTGAACTTACCAAGGTTGGTGCATCCTAAAGATCTTCCTTGATTTTCATAAATGCATCATCTAGTTTCCCACTCCAAGAGATTGAATTTTTAGTGATATCCTCAATAAGAGGAAGGCACATTTTGGGAAAGGTGTCTCAACCTTGCTCCTAATGTTTTTGATTAAGCAAAGAAAGGGATCAGTCTCTTAAAATTAAGCAGAGTTCCAAATAAATAACAAGACAAAAAACTAATACATAAACCATAGTCTTTCCATTAGGCCAAGCCTAACATCAAAATCAACACAAAAAAAGAACAACTAAGAGATAGCAAAAAAAATCCAAAACATAACACATAAACTGGGAAATAGAGAAAGGAATCCTAGTAATTTCTCATATTTTTGAGTGTATCATCCCAATTAGCCACTCCAATTTACAGATGCTTGTCCTTCTTCCTCATCTTCTTCCTAGGAGCTTGCACATCTTCATCCTTGTCCTACTATTTTTTATGTTTATTAATATCATATTGAAAATAATGACCACTTTCACAACCCTTCTCATACTCCCATCTATGATCTTAACAAGTTTGTTCATGTCCTTTTCCACTTTAATAACTCTATTTTGATATAATTTCATAGATTCAAACATATTGATCCAATTATATTTACAACATTTGCATCCTATGATACTATCCTGTAGTTCCTCTAGTTTGTCCACTCCAACTTGTAAATAAATTATTTCTATATAATAGGTGTCTAACAAGTCCTCCTTGGTATCTTCTTTCTCTTATTCCCTAGTATTATCCATTTCCTCCTAGTCATCATCCTGAGTATCCACATTGATATTAAAGCGAGAAAGAGAATCATCAATCTCCTCAAGAGGTGAATGGAAACCCACCTCCTTAGCTTGAATTTTCTCCTTAGAGTCAAACACCAAATGTATGCCATGATCAATCTCATCATTAACCACATATCCCTCCTTTCTATAAGAAGAAGTCACCTTACTAGTACCAATATAGGCTTTATGAAAATGGGCAGACCTTTCACTAGAGTAATAAACAACATTTGGCTCCCTAACCTTTTTATCTTTAGGATTAACAAAAGTGGAATCAATATTGATATTGGGTGAGGCCAAATTTATTTTAACCTTCTCGTTTCTATTCTTGCAAGGGAAAAATCTCATCTATCATTATCCTTAAGGGATATAAGAATACCCCTAGAGGGGACTTCGTGAATATTCTTCCCTTTCTTTCCTTTAGAAAGAAGTGTCATAAGAATATCCTCAGAACATGGAATAGGCATTCTCTTCAACCCCTTAGAAACATGGGTGGAGGGAGTAGGCTCAAAATTCATATCACCCATATCCTCAAAAGAACTAGGGTGAGAAGCTTCCTCAAACAAGGATATTTTTTCCCTCTTTCATTAATGTAATAAGAATCTTCAATTTTATTATGAGGCTTAGATGAGGAGTTAGGTTTAGGAACTTTAGTAGTCGAATTATTGATAGTCACACTAGCATTATGGATTAACATAAGAGTCATTGTAAGATTAAAATTATAAAGTGCATATATAAGACCTTGATGTTGTTGAACACCCAGAATACTAAGAGGAGGGATTGAATTAGTATTCTATTAAACCATTTAGTCATAATCCAACCAGTTATCAAAAAATATTTAACTGTAGCTATGAATGAGTACATGAAGGAAATCACAATACCGCATAACACATAAACACCAAGATTTTTACGTGGAAAACCCAAGAAGGGAAAATCCATGGTGAGGATTAGCTCACAATATATTATAAACAGTTATAAGATATTACAGGGCTCACTGCCAGGACTCACTATCCTTATAAGGATCACAACCTGAAAATAGGTACAAGACAAAAGTGGCTACATAGCCAAAGTGTGAAATGATGTAAGATGCACCTTCCTTGTGCTAAATTTAGTTCTAATGAAATTCTGAATACAAAATACTGCTCTGCTCAACAGTCACTCAACATGCACAACAATTTTTCCCTTATTATGATCTCACACATACAAATTTGCAAGTTCATACAATATCAAATTTCACACATACCATACTACCTTACATCACCCTATGTAACTCAAGACTATTCCACATATATACCCTATTATATCCACATACATCAATTAGGTTGGCCTAATTAGATGTAGCCCTATTTTAATTCAAAAACACTTTGTCGACTTCATACTTGATTTTTTTTTATTCATGCTCAAACCAAACATGCAAAACATGAATTTAGGTCAACACGGATCTAAAATAGATCCCCTTAACATCCACAATATATATTAGTCTTCATAGCACAATTTCAAGTATAAGGTTGGCCAAGGATTAGGCTTAATCGCAAAAAAGGAACCAATCTAACCAACATCGATCATCCATATGATCATATAAGAAATCATCATTTAGAATATATGTAGTACTAACACTTGTAAACCATCTCTTGAAATTGTAAAGTTTGAATCCAAACACTAGAGGAATACAAACTAGATAACTCATATCATCTTGTACTGTATAAGCTAGAATACAGTTTACTGAACTTATGTCATTTGTAAATTTCAACCTAATTGATCAAAATCTCTAAAAGATTGAAAATTGATGTATTTAGTAGTTCCAAACAACATACTATAACTACATAAGTTGATCTTATAATATGAGTGAATCTGAACCAAATTACCAGATCAAGGTGTCACCAAAAATTGTTTATCGGATTATAAAAAACTGTCATCAAACAATGTTGGAATCAATGACAACACATTAAAGGCTTGCTTCTTCATTCTTTCAACAATATTCCCATTTTTCATTGATGGAAACATGTGCCAAACATGAATCTCAAGAATTCAACTTCAACTTCCAAAAAAACTTCTCAAAAACTTCTCCCCCAAACACATCTAAAATTTTCCAAAATTCTCCCCCTTTGTCATCAAGGACAAAGGATGTCCTGGAGAGACCCATGTACAAAAAGAAAAATAAAATGAAATGACTGGCTCCCCCTTAGGGAGTTATCCCCAAAATTATATTCGATCATATGTACAATAAATACAAATTGAAAGCAACTAAAAAATAGTATACAAGGTGAAACATATTCACCTAGAGATGGAGTCACCTTCAAGTTCCTTGAGAATGGATTCCCAATCAAATTTCCCTTCATCCCAACTCTTCTTAGTTGTAACAAGTGCCTTATGCATTGATTCCAACTCCACCAAACTCTCCTCTCCCTCTTCTGGAGTAGTTGGATTAGGATTTATCTTTTCAAGTTTTTTAGCTTCAGCGAGAGCACTTGCTATAGGTATATGCTTGCACTTAACTAGGTCTCCAAGCTATCCAAATTTCCTTATACCATCTTCCTTTTTTATTTTTAGAGTGAAGAATTTGTTTTGCAAGTTTGAAATTGTAGTTCGGGAGGCATAGTTTCTATCTTTTGTAAGGTCATAAGTTCTAGACGCATTGGTTAACTGTGACTCTATTGAGTCCATTAGGTCCTTAATGCCTTGAGTGGCATCCAACCATCTCATGCAATACAAGAATAATGTCTGAGCCTCATCTTCAAATTCCTTTACTTCCTCCAAGCATTTCATTACCTTGCTATGTGTAGTTGCACATCTGTCCTGAATCTCAAGCAATTTTTTCTTGGTAATCCTTGACTTAGCTTCTTTTGTAGCCTACTCCTTTAGGCTATAGGTATATTCCCTAAATGAATCAACCAAAAAATTAAAATTATCAATAGGTGTTAAAGAGTCATCAATAGAGGTACCAAGAGTTTCATCTTGTAGAAATTTGATGGCATAATCAATTAGCTCAGTCCCCTTCTAATGGGTTTCTATAATTTCCTTTTTCTCAGAGGCAATAGAAGTATCTCCAATCTCCATTCACTGAATAGGTGCGATCTTATTTAGATCTATGTAGCCTTGTTGTGATGGGAGCTGAACCAACTGGGGAGGAATGACTAGTTGAATCCTTATTTGTCTTGACAGAGGACCCTTGAGAATGTTTCCAGAGGATTCTCCTAAAGGCTTAGTTGGATTTGTGGTCTTCTATGATTCTTCATTTCTTTCAACTGTAGATTCTTCTTTGTTCTCCTCTCTCTCTCTCTCTCTCTCTTCTTCTTTTTTGGAGGCATTTTCCTTTTTCTTGTCTTTCTTTTCATCCTCCTTTTTATCTTCATCATCCTTCTTATCATTATTCTTTTCATCTTTACCTTCTTCTTCTTCTTCTCCATTTTTATTTTCACCACCTTCATTTCTAGTATCTTCATGTTGATTTTCAGCATTATCATTTGCATCATTCTTATTCTGATCTTCATTCCTTTCTCCAGTTGTGTTATCAGTGTCTTCCAAAGGAGAAAATGTTTCCGAAGGGGCATGTGTATCATCAACTGTATTGCCTAGGACATCCAAATGTGGAGTTTCTTCTGCAAAAAAAGCATTTACCTTTTCTACTACTTGAAAAATAGGTAAATCTGTTATGGGAGGAATATTTTCCTCTTCATTAGTAAATTTATCTTTACCAAGCTCCTTGACTTGAGGTGAATTATATGAAGAAATAACAATCATCCCATATTTCTGTGCCATATCTTTTACTACAACAAAAGTTTCTTGCCTCAACTTCTCTGTGTTGTCCTTTTCTCTAGCCATAAGAATAGTAACTCTTTCCTTTATCTTGAATTGTTTTGTGTAAGCTTGCAACAAGGTAGCCTTGTCATCTTCAAATAAAGAGGGTCCAATCTCATCTAAGGCATTAGATTTTATTTTGTTATCAGTTTTTACAACTTCATGCCTTCTCTTCACCAGGGCTTTCCATACAACATCAATTACCTTCTCCTTCATGTTTTCCATATTTGCATCCAAAATGATCATATACTTAATAATACATCTATAATAGTTTTCTTCTCTTCTTCATCAGCTTCATCATAGAATTTGGTAGTAGCTTCTAATAAGCCATCATGTTCTAGCATATTATTAACCAAAGGTTCCAATTTTATAGGTGAATAGGTTCTTACCGGAGGAGTCTTGGAATTCTTCTCAGGCTTTGATGTGCCTTCATCTGTTTTCTTTTCCTCTTTCTTCTTGCGCATATGAATTTTGAAATCTTCTTTCTCCTTTTCCATCTCCTCTTCCTTTGATAAATCCACAATATTAAATTTATCCTTTTTGAATTCAATACTAGTCTCTTGTGAGGCATCTTCACCACTGGTGGAAACACTGTTTCTTCTTTTTCTTTTCAATTGTACTTCTTCTAAACTAAACTCAATTTCTTCTTCCACAACATCACACAAGTTCCTATCTCTAGATGCTCCACCTTCTTCCCTTTAACGACAACTATGGTAGTAGGTTTTGGAAATGCAGAGGCAGGGGTGGAAGCTGATCTTCCCGATCTACATGGTCAAGAGGACTTGCCAATTGTCTTGGCTGCCCTTTCTACTGCAACTTCCCTTAATTTTTCAACATCCTCTTTCAAGATCCCATGCATTCCAAAGAGTTGTTCAACCTATTTGTTTACCCTTTTGGTTCTAGCAGGTGTTGAAGTCTCCAAGTATACTTCAGTTGATTTATCCTCATATGTGCCATGTCTAGGTAGAGAGGGGTCCTTGGGGATACTTAATAATGTTTCAATGTATCTCTCAGCCTCTTTCTCATCAATTTTATATCCCAGAGGTTCAATCCATATTTTTTTGGGTTCTACCACTTCTATTATGCATTCATCAGTGGATACTAAAAAGGTAATGTCATTTGCATACTTTTCCACTAAATTCTTAGGAATTATTTCTCTCTCATACATTTTCCTTTGGAATATAGAGAAAAATGTAGTCAATGCATCAACTTTTGCATTGTAATCTCCAATGATGTGTAAATAGTAAAAAAAATGGTGTGCTACTGGTCTATTTCTGTCGCATACAATGTTTTTACTTTTGGGTAGCTCTCTCTTAAAATAGAAAAGCAAGAAAACAATCAATGTTCCATACTTGAAAGAATATTTCTTTGTTTTGGTCTGATGCAAATTCTCTAGAAGTTGTTGCCGAAGCAACTCACACAAATCATAATCCTTCCCATTTACCACCATGTCATGGGTAACATATATTGTCATTGTGAATACTGAGTTCTCTTTTTTTTGGAAATAGATTTTGAGACCAATCATGATAGATGCATACTTCATTGCAGAATTGGTGATTGGTTTAGTTGTTAGTACTCTCCTATAAAATGTGGCACCATTTAGTTGCATAACCACATCATTCTTCACAAAATTCAACACTGGTACATGTCCAGTATCACACAATCTAGTCACAACCTTAATTGCATCCTTTGAAATCAATCCAGGAATATCAATCCACATAAATTTTTCATGCATTCTGCTCAGGGCTATCTTCACATACTTTACATCCAAATCACTGCTAAAATTAGGATACCAATTCCAAATTTCTAGCTTCTTTCGTACTAGGTTTACATATTCTAGTTACACCAAGAATTCATCTCCAGTTAACTCATTATACCATTGATTCTTGAGCACTTGGTGATCATATTCTTCCAATTTTCAACGTATATAGATCCTAGTGTCTTCAGCAGGAAAAACCTTAATTGGGATCTTCAAAAATGCACCGTCAGGGTCATTCTCAAAAATGTTCCATGAAAACCTCTTAAACTTCGGTCTAGGTATTTAAGTAATCTCTACTATGGTTGGTGTAGCCATTTTAACCTCAATTCTATCTTCAAATTCTTGTAAAATCACTTCTAATACAAACCCACAAAGAATAGATAGCAATAAATACCTTTGTCACGCTCAACAAGAAATAGGGTTTGAACCAATTCGCTTTGCTCTCTTCCAAATGCACAAATATGATTAAAATCGACTAGAGACTTCACTAAACATTATCAATTTGATCTAGTTTCACATTTAATGCTTCAAGTTTCCAAAAAGTTGGCAAACACTTCACTAATATGTTGCAAACCCTAAAAGGCTCTACAATTCTTCCAATTTGCATATTTTCTACTTTAATCTTTTCCAAAAGATTAAGCATACCATTCTTCACCATATGTCTTCGTATCACTGCTTGACACCTCATGATTTCAGGGGGTTGTTAGATTTTTTTGTTACTGCTCCCCTTAGGCCTTGGCATGGGCTTATTTTTTAGAAGAATTATCCACACCAAATGTAGGTACAAATATATTTGATTCATCCTTGTTCTCATGTTCCTCCCTTTTCTTCCAAATCTTCTCCATTTCCTTCTTAACTTTAGGAGGATCAACTTTCTTCACTAGATTATTCCTCTATTTTGGATTAGTCTTCCTTCCATTTTTGCTTCTGCATAATCTTGAAATGTGTCTAGGCCTGTTGTAATTGTAGTATACAACATTTTTCTGACCAACTTGAATTTTATTCACTCTTGATCTACACTGGTTAGCCTTATCTCCAAATGCATTGCAGGTATAATAGTATCCATTGAATCTATTCATCATCTGAATTCTACACTCAGTAGCTCTATGTCCAAATTTCTTGCATGCAAAACAAATACCATTGAAAGATGGGTACCTTTAAGCATTTGGTTGTCTGATAGGAGGTCTTCCAGTATTTCTTCTTTGATTCTTGAACTGTTTTCCATTTCCTTGAGTATGCTTTTGATTGTGAACATTATTATATGTTTGATTTGTCTTTGAAATTTGTACTTCTTCAAGTCCCAAACCACCTTTATCCTTAGAAGGTTTCTAAAATGCAATCAATTCATCAAGCATTGTAGTACTTATTTTGAATTTGTACTCATGAGCTCTTTCTTTCTCTAGATCTGATCTTAGGGTTACTACTTGTTCAAGCTTTGTACATTCATCAACCTTGCTTTGTATCTTAGCATTTATAAAATCTTCAATTCTCTTCTTTTCTTCCACTTGCATTTTCAGTCTAGTGATATCTTCATTTTCCTTCTTCAACTATTCATTAACTTCTCTATGTCTTTCTTTGAACTTCTTGATTTGATCTCTCAAATTTTTGATGCATTCATTTGCTTCTCCTAGGATTTCCTTCAAATTTTTGTTCTCACTTTCAACTTTGTCAAGATCTTCAAGAGAAACTTTAAGTTCTTCTTTGTCAAACAAGTAGTCATCTTCTTCATATTCAATTGCGAAAATTTGTTCCAGAGGTATAGGATACTTTTTATCAGCCATGTGTTCAAACTCTGAGATTTTCCTCAAGTTGTTAGACTTTTCAAAAGGAACTAGGCTTTGATACCAATTGTTGAACACCCAAAATATTGAGAGAGGGGGGTAAATCAATATTCTATGAAACCATTTAGTCATAATCCAACCAATTATCAAAACATATTTAACTGCAACTATGAATGAGTACATGAAGGAAATCACAATACCACATAACACAAACATCAAGATTTTTACGTGAAAAACCCAAAAAGGGAAAAACCACAATGAGGATTAGCTGACAATATATTATAACTGGTTAGAAGATATTACAGGGCTCACTGCTAGTACTCACTATCCTTATAAGGCTCATAGCCTGAAAATAGGTACAAGACAAAAATGGCTACACAACCAAAGTGTGAATTGATGTAAGATGCACCTTTCTTGTGCTGAATTCAATTCCAATGAAATTTTGAATACAAAATATAGCTTTTCTCAACAACCACAAAATCGCAAGGCATAATACAATCATCATAAATGCGATGGTGGAAAAGCTTGAAAAAAGTCAAAAGGGTTTGCTGGTGGTGGATTTGGATGTGAACAGAGGCGACAGCAAATCGGCCGGTGAAGGTATTTCGACTCGTACCAGAGTAAACATAAAAAGGAAAACCCCGACTTCTTCACACACGGTTCAAATCCTTAGGCAGGGGTTACAGGATATGTAGAATGTTGAAAAAGAAGCTGAGGAGTTACTGAATAATTTGGAGTAACTTGGTGTTTGGTTTTCTAGTTTTTTTTGGGTGGTCCTTTTTTGCACCCTGCTATCTTTTGTTGCTGTCGTTTCCTTTTTGGGACAGCTGGTTGGTTGTTGGTACTTTTTATGCTTATCTTTTGTTTGTTTGAACTTCGTGGTTTCAGGTCCCTGTAAAACCTATTTTTTTCCTTTTCAAAAACAATCACTCAACATACACAACAATTTTTCCCTTATTCTGATCTCACACATACAAATTCACAAGTTCATACAATATTAGATTTCACACACACCATACTACCTTACATCACCCTATATAACTCAATACTATTCCAAATATATACCTTGGTATATCCACATACATCAATTAGGTCGGCCTAATTAGATGTAACCCTATTTTAATCCAAAAACACTTTATCGACTTCATACTTGAAAATAAAACTTCTTCACACTCAAACCAAACGTGAAAAACATGAATTTAGGTTGGCACAAATCTAAAATAGACCCCCTTGACATCCAAAAAACATATTAGTATTCATAGTGCAATTTCAAGTATAAGGTCGGCTAGGGATTAGACTTAATCACAAAAAAGAACTGATCTACCAACACCGATCATCCATATGATCATATAAGAAATCACCATCTGGAATATATGTAGTAATGACACCTCTAAACCATCTCCCAAAATTTTAAAGTTTGAATCCAAACACCGGAGTAATGTGGACCAAATAACTCATCATCTTGTACTGTATAAGCCAAAATATAGTTTTCCGAACTTCTATCATTTGTAACTTTTAGCTTGATTGACCAAAATATCTAAAATATTAAACATATATGTATTTAGTAGTCCCAAACAACATATTGTAACCACATAAGCCGATCTTATAATATGAGAGAATCTAGACCAAATTACCGGATCAAGGTGTCACCAAAAACTATTTATCGGATTAGACAAAACCGACAACAAACAATGTTGGCATCAATGACAACACATCGAAGGGTTCCTTCTTCATTCTTTCAACAGATGTAAGGGTGGGTAAGCCCCTTCTTTTATACATTTTTGCATGGAAAAAAAACAAAAATTAGGGGAAACTTACTAAGTTATCATGCCTTAAATGATCCAATAGGGGGAAATGATACCCACATATGTAATAGAAAACCTTTCATCTAAAGTAAATTATTTAATCAAATGGAAACATACTAGAGTTCAAGAAGACAATAAAGAAACCCTGTCATAGCCATTTTGGTTTCTAATGAGCTACTCCCCTTTTTCTAGAAAGGAATTAATGAAATGTTGGTAACTTTTCTAGCTAACTCTCTGAACCTTGACCCCTTCACAACATAGATTGGTTGCCGACACAATCAAATCTTTAGTGAGAATGAACTTAATCCATCCAACAACAACTTGTCTGTTCCTCAAGGAATTTAAAAAATTAGTACTAAGAGTATCGTCATGCCCTCTCATCACCAGGAAGAATGGGGCTACGCCACTTCTCTTGAAATAGCCCAAAATTCTAATTTCTTTTTTAAAGAAGCATAGGTTTTTGTTTCAACCTTGAGCTATTTTCCCCCCATATTGTGTAGAGTGTAGAGGAAATTTACTAGAACACAAAGGGAAATAAGCTACAAATCGGGCATAAGATATTCAAATGGTGAGAGAAGGAACATTTAATGATATTTCCCTTTCGTCCTTCTACCATATCATGATAATTAAACCATCATAGGATATATCACATGACAACATGAGTGAAAAAATAAGTATCATTTTAACTTGTCTCCTTTCTTAATAAAATTCATTTATGCTTTGTGTAACCTTCAAATTAATTATTAAGGCTTAAATGATTGTTTCTTGAGCCTTTTGAGGTAAAACCTTGCATATTATTCATCTTTGATAGGATGGAAATTTGTACCTTTCCATTCATTAATCAAAATATATCTAACACTAATCACAAGATCCTTAACTCTAGTCCAATACATCCAATCATTATAATGTAGGCCCATATTAGCTAGAGAATCGATGACCTAATTCCTCTCCTTATAAGTATGACTAATGTTAACATTAGATAGGATATGAGTTGAGGATTTGATTTCCTCAATATAGTCTTTTAACTTCCAAGTGGGGCCCTTGGTTTTTTGAATCAAATTGATTATGACTTTAGAGTTCCCTTAAATTTCAAGTTGTTGGAGCCCATAGAGTCAAATTCTCCTCATTCCCCACCAAAGAGCTATAACTTCAACTTCTTTATTATTTTTGCAACAAATATTTCTCGCAAAACTTTCAATCATAGTACCTTTTGTTAGGAATTAGGTGTTGTACACCTTGCATAATGTTTATAATGTTTAATTTCTTATTATGTGTGTGGTGCACCTAGGGGGACCTAGAAGTATGTGCATCACTAGGATTAAAAATTCTTGGGGGCACTTTATATGTCGTATGTAATATTGGAACATAAGTTGAATGTAAGTTGTAAAAATGTATTTATTTAATATTGGGGAAATTTAATTAATAAAATACCCAATATTAAATGTGGGGTCATGGTTTTGTAATCTCATGGTTTTAGTAACATGGTTTTATGTAATACCACTTGGTGGCTTTGTGTGAGCTTGTTTCTATAAAAGAAAACACATGGGTAGTTGTCTAAGGTTGGCTCGTTGAGGTTTTGAGTCTTCTTCTGAAAAGTACATACGTGAAACATGGCATGGGATGTGTGGTTACATTCTTGGACATGTTAGCATTTTTAGACCTTGAGTCTCAAATGTTGCCTAAGTTTTACATTCAAGTCCAAGGAAAATGAAATCTTTAAAATTATTCCTCAAAGTTGAAGTTCCATGCCACGTCAAGAATTTTGCATATGTAATGAAAAAGGTAAACAATAGGTTTCCACGCCAAAGAGGTAGAAAAGTATTGATGGAAGGATTAAGTAAAGGTTGAAAAATCTAAATCTGGGTCCTAAAATAGAGCAAATACAAAACAAAACTGAAGAAAGCTCGTGCTAAGGAGGAGTTTTAGGGTTTGTTGCGGCTAGTTGGGTGAAAGTTGAGTGAAGGTATGGCAACCAAGAATGAAGGATAGAGCATGTAGTTAGTTTTACTATTCATCATCTTTAGTCCTACATGAAGGAAGGAGTTTGAGAGTTTTCAACATACATTCAAGGCCCAAGAAACCCGATTTTTTCAATGATATGCATTTTATACTTATCAAATCATCTATTTTATAAAGACATAGAAGGCTATTATTAACCTTTAGCAAGGAAATTTAGAGACCTTTTGAAAAAATTGAGGGGTTTTAGGGTTTTAAGCTAAATACATTATGACAATAGAGAAGAGAGAAATTTGTGCTTAAGGAATTTACATATGGGAAATACCATAGAAAGCCATA
>VDFB02280059.1:0-52758 GCA_007258455.2 Sequoia sempervirens | reverse complement strand
AGAATACTAAGAGGAGGGATTGAATTAGTATTCTATTAAACCATTTAGTCATAATCCAACCAGTTATCAAAAAATATTTAACTGTAGCTATGAATGAGTACATGAAGGAAATCACAATACCGCATAACACATAAACACCAAGATTTTTACGTGGAAAACCCAAGAAGGGAAAATCCATGGTGAGGATTAGCTCACAATATATTATAAACAGTTATAAGATATTACAGGGCTCACTGCCAGGACTCACTATCCTTATAAGGATCACAACCTGAAAATAGGTACAAGACAAAAGTGGCTACATAGCCAAAGTGTGAAATGATGTAAGATGCACCTTCCTTGTGCTAAATTTAGTTCTAATGAAATTCTGAATACAAAATACTGCTCTGCTCAACAGTCACTCAACATGCACAACAATTTTTCCCTTATTATGATCTCACACATACAAATTTGCAAGTTCATACAATATCAAATTTCACACATACCATACTACCTTACATCACCCTATGTAACTCAAGACTATTCCACATATATACCCTATTATATCCACATACATCAATTAGGTTGGCCTAATTAGATGTAGCCCTATTTTAATTCAAAAACACTTTGTCGACTTCATACTTGATTTTTTTTTTATTCATGCTCAAACCAAACATGCAAAACATGAATTTAGGTCAACACGGATCTAAAATAGATCCCCTTAACATCCACAATATATATTAGTCTTCATAGCACAATTTCAAGTATAAGGTTGGCCAAGGATTAGGCTTAATCACAAAAAAGGAACCAATCTAACCAACATCGATCATCCATATGATCATATAAGAAATCATCATTTAGAATATATGTAGTACTAACACTTGTAAACCATCTCTCGAAATTGTAAAGTTTGAATCCAAACACTAGAGGAATACAAACTAGATAACTCATATCATCTTGTACTGTATAAGCTAGAATACAGTTTACTGAACTTATGTCATTTGTAAATTTCAACCTAATTGATCAAAATCTCTAAAATATTGAAAATTGATGTATTTAGTAGTTCCAAACAACATACTATAACTACATAAGTTGATCTTATAATATGAGTGAATCTGAACCAAATTACCAGATCAAGGTGTCACCAAAAATTGTTTATCGGATTATAAAAAACTGTCATCAAACAATGTTGGAATCAATGACAACACATTAAAGGCTTTCTTCTTCATTCTTTCAACAATATTCCCATTTTTCATTGATGGAAACATGTGCCAAACATGAATCTCAAGAATTCAACTTCAACTTCCAAAAAAACTTCTCAAAAAATTCTCCCCCAAACACATCTAAAATTTTCCAAAATTCTCCCCCTTTGTCATCAAGGACAAAGGATGTCCTGGAGAGACCCATGTACAAAAAGAAAAATAAAATGAAATGACTGGCTCCCCCTTAGGGAGTTATCCCCAAAATTATATTCGATCATATGTACAATAAATACAAATTGAAAGCAACTAAAAAATAGTATACAAGGTGAAACATATTCACCTAGAGATGGAGTCACCTTCAAGTTCCTTGAGAATGGATTCCCAATCAAATTTCCCTTCATCCCAAATCTTCTTAGTTGTAACAAGTGCCTTATGCATTGATTCCAACTCCACCAAACTCTCCTCTCCCTCTTCTGGAGTAGTTGGATTAGGATTTATCTTTTCAAGTTTTTTAGCTTCAGCGAGAGCACTTGCTATAGGTATATGCTTGCACTTAACTAGGTCTCCAAGCTATCCAAATTGCCTTATAACATCTTCCTTTTTTATTTTTAGAGTGAAGAATTTTTTTTGCAAGTTTGAAATTGTAGTTCGGGAGGCATAGTTTCTATCTTTTGTAAGGTCATAAGTTCTAGACGCATTGGTTAACTGTGACTCTATTGAGTCCATTAGGTCCTTAATGCCTTGAGTGGCATCCAACCATCTCATGCAATACAAGAATAATGTCTGAGCCTCATCTTCAAATTCCTTTACTTCCTCCAAGCATTTCATTACCTTGCTATGTGTAGTTGCACATCTGTCCTGAATCTCAAGCAATCTTTTCTTGGTAATCCTTGACTTAGCTTCTTTTGTAGCCTACTCCTTTAGGCTATAGGTATATTCCCTAAATGAATCAACCAAAAATTTAAAATTATCAATATGTGTTAAAGAGTCATCAATAGAGGTACCAAGAGTTTCATCTTGTAGAAATTTGATGGCATAATCAATTAGCTCAGTCCCCTTCTAATGGGTTTCTATAATTTCCTTTTTCTCAGAGGCAATAGAAGTATCTCCAATCTCCATTCACTGAATAGGTGCGATCTTATTTAGATCTATGTAGCCTTGTTGTGATGGGAGCTGAACCAACTGGGGAGGAATGACTAGTTGAATCCTTATTTGTCTTGACAGAGGACCCTTGAGAATGTTTCCAGAGGATTCTCCTAAAGGCTTAGTTGGATTTGTGGTCTTCTATGATTCTTCATTTCTTTCAACTGTAGATTCTTCTTTGTTCTCCTCTCTCTCTCTCTCTCTTCTTCTTTTTTGGAGGCATTTTCCTTTTTCTTGTCTTTCTTTTCATCCTCCTTTTTATCTTCATCATCCTTCTTATCATTATTCTTTTCATCTTTACCTTCTTCTTCTTCTTCTCCATTTTTATTTTCACCACCTTCATTTCTAGTATCTTCATGTTGATTTTCAGGATTATCATTTGCATCATTCTTATTCTGATCTTCATTCCTTTCTCCAGTTGTGTTATCAGTGTCTTCCAAAGGAGAAAATGTTTCCGAAGGGGCATGTGTATCATCAACTGTATTGCCTAGGACATCCAAATGTGGAGTTTCTTCTGCAAAAAAAGCATTTACCTTTTCTACTACTTCTTGAAAAATAGGTAAATCTGTTATGGGAGGAATATTTTCCTCTTCATTAGTAAATTTATCTTTACCAAGCTCCTTGACTTGAGGTGAATTAGATGAAGAAATAACAATCATCCCATATTTCTGTGCCATATCTTTTACTACAACAAAAGTTTCTTGCCTCAACTTCTCTGTGTTGTCCTTTTCTCTAGCCATAAGAATAGTAACTCTTTCCTTTATCTTGAATTGTTTTGTGTAAGCTTGCAACAAGGTAGCCTTGTCATCTTCAAATAAAGAGGGTCCAATCTCATCTAAGGCATTAGATTTTATTTTGTTATCAGTTTTTACAACTTCATGCCTTCTCTTCACCAGGGCTTTCCATACAACATCAATTACCTTCTCCTTCATGTTTTCCATATTTGCATCCAAAATGATCATATACTTAATAATACATCTATAATAGTTTTCTTCTCTTCTTCATCAGCTTCATCATAGAATTTGGTAGTAGCTTCTAATAAGCCATCATGTTCTAGCATATTATTAACCAAAGGTTCCAATTTTATAGGTGAATAGGTTCTTACCGGAGGAGTCTTGGAATTCTTCTCAGGCTTTGATGTGCCTTCATCTGTTTTCTTTTCCTCTTTCTTCTTGCGCATATGAATTTTGAAATCTTCTTTCTCCTTTTCCATCTCCTCTTCCTTTGATAAATCCACAATATTAAATTTATCCTTTTTGAATTCAATACTAGTCTCTTGTGAGGCATCTTCACCACTGGTGGAAACACTGTTTCTTCTTTTTCTTTTCAATTGTACTTCTTCTAAACTAAACTCAATTTCTTCTTCCACAACATCACACAAGTTCCTATCTCTAGATGCTCCACCTTCTTCCCTTTAACGACAACTATGGTAGTAGGTTTTGGAAATGCAGAGGTAGGGGTGGAAGCTGATCTTCCCGATCTACATGGTCAAGAGGACTTGCCAATTGTCTTGGCTGCCCTTTCTACTGCAACTTCCCTTAATTTTTCAACATCCTCTTTCAAGATCCCATGCATTCCAAAGAGTTGTTCAACCTATTTGTTTACCCTTTTGGTTCTAGCAGGTGTTGAAGTCTCCAAGTATACTTCAGTTGATTTATCCTCATATGTGCCATGTCTAGGTAGAGAGGGGTCCTTGGGGATACTTAATAATGTTTCAATGTATCTCTCAGCCTCTTTCTCATCAATTTTAT
This sequence comes from Sequoia sempervirens, assembly GCA_007258455.2. NCBI lineage: Eukaryota > Viridiplantae > Streptophyta > Pinopsida > Cupressales > Cupressaceae > Sequoia > Sequoia sempervirens. Next base: position 48,686 of record VDFB02280059.1, on the reverse strand, counting down.
ATCCCAGAGGTTCAATCCATATTTTTTTGGGTTCTACCACTTCTATTATGCATTCATCAGTGGATACTAAAAAGGTAATGTCATTTGCATACTTCTCCACTAAATTCTTAGGAATTATTTCTCTCTCATACATTTTCCTTTGGAATATAGAGAAAAATGTAGTCAATGCATCAACTTTTGCATTGTAATCTCCAATGATGTGTAAATAGTAAAAAAAATGGTGTGCTACTGGTCTATTTCTGTCGCATACAATGTTTTTACTTTTGGGTAGCTCTCTCTTAAAATAGAAAAGCAAGAAAACAATCAATGTTCCATACTTGAAAGAATATTTCTTTGTTTTGGTCTGATGCAAATTCTCTAGAAGTTGTTGCTGAAGCAACTCACACAAATCATAATCCTTCCCATTTACCACCATGTCATGGGTAACATATATTGTCGTTGTGAATACTGAGTTCTCTTTTTTTTGGAAATAGATTTTGAGACCAATCATGATAGATGCATACTTCATTGCAGAATTGGTGATTGGTTTAGTTGTTAGTACTCTCCTATAAAATGTGGCACCATTTAGTTGCATAACCACATCATTCTTCACAAAATTCAACACTGGTACATGTCCAGTATCACACAATCTAGTCACAACCTTAATTGCATCCTTTGAAATCAATCCAGGAATATCAATCCACATAAATTTTTCATGCATTCTGCTCAGGGCTATCTTCACATACTTTACATCCAAATCACTGCTAAAATTAGGATACCAATTCCAAATTTCTAGCTTCTTTCGTACTAGGTTTACATATTCTGGTTACACCAAGAATTCATCTCCAGTTAACTCATTATACCATTGATTCTTGAGCACTTGGTGATCATATTCTTCCAATTTTCAACGTATATAGATCCTAGTGTCTTCAGCAGGAAAAACCTTAATTGGGATCTTCAAAAATGCACCGTCAGGGTCATTCTCAAAAATGTTCCATGAAAACCTCTTAAACTTCGGTCTAGGTATTTAAGTAATCTCTACTATGGTTGGTGTAGCCATTTTAACCTCAATTCTATCTTCAAATTCTTGTAAAATCACTTCTAATACAAACCCACAAAGAATAGATAGCAATAAATACCTTTGTCACGCTCAACAAGAAATAGGGTTTGAACCAATTCGCTTTGCTCTCTTCCAAATGCACAAATATGATTAAAATCGACTAGAGACTTCACTAAACATTATCAATTTGATCTAGTTTCACATTTAATGCTTCAAGTTTCCAAAAAGTTGGCAAACACTTCACTAATATGTTGCAAACCCTAAAAGGCTCTACAATTCTTCCAATTTGCATATTTTCTACTTTAATCTTTTCCAAAAGATTAAGCATACCATTCTTCACCATATGTCTTCGTATCACTGCTTGACACCTCATGATTTCAGGGGGTTGTTAGATTTTTTTGTTACTGCTCCCCTTAGGCCTTGGCATGGGCTTATTTTTTAGAAGAATTATCCACACCAAATGTAGGTACAAATATATTTGATTCATCCTTGTTCTCATGTTCCTCCCTTTTCTTCCAAATCTTCTCCATTTCCTTCTTAACTTTAGGAGGATCAACTTTCTTCACTAGATTATTCCTCTATTTTGGATTAGTCTTCCTTCCATTTTTGCTTCTGCATAATCTTGAAATGTGTCTAGGCCTGTTGTAATTGTAGTATACAACATTTTTCTGACCAACTTGAATTTTATTCACTCTTGATCTACACTGGTTAGCCTTATCTCCAAATGCATTGCAGGTATAATAGTATCCATTGAATCTATTCATCATCTGAATTCTACACTCAGTAGCTCTATGTCCAAATTTCTTGCATGCAAAACAAATACCATTGAAAGATGGGTACCTTTAAGCATTTGGTTGTCTGATAGGAGGTCTTCCAGTATTTCTTCTTTGATTCTTGAACTGTTTTCCATTTCCTTGAGTATGCTTTTGATTGTGAACATTATTATATGTTTGATTTGTCTTTGAAATTTGTACTTCTTCAAGTCCCAAACCACCTTTATCCTTAGAAGGTTTCTAAATTGCAATCAATTCATCAAGCATTGTAGTACTTATTTTGAATTTGTACTCATGAGCTCTTTCTTTCTCTAGATCTGATCTTAGGGTTACTACTTGTTCAAGCTTTGTACATTCATCAACCTTGCTTTGTATCTTAGCATTTATAAAATCTTCAATTCTCTTCTTTTCTTCCACTTGCACTTTCAGTCTAGTGATATCTTCATTTTCCTTCTTCAACTATTCATTAACTTCTCTATGTCTTTCTTTGAACTTCTTGATTTGATCTCTCAACTTTTTGATGCATTCATTTGCTTCTCCTAGGATTTCCTTCAAATTTTTGTTCTCACTTTCAACTTTGTCAAGATCTTCAAGAGAAACTTTAAGTTCTTCTTTGTCAAACAAGTAGTCATCTTCTTCATATTCAATTGCGAAAATTTGTTCCAGAGGTATAGGATACTTTTTATCAGGCATGTGTTCAAACTCTGAGATTTTCCTCAAGTTGTTAGACTTTTCAAAAGGAACTAGGCTTTGATACCAATTGTTGAACACCCAAAATATTGAGAGAGGGGGGTAAATCAATATTCTATGAAACCATTTAGTCATAATCCAACCAATTATCAAAACATATTTAACTGCAACTATGAATGAGTACATGAAGGAAATCACAATACCACATAACACAAACATCAAGATTTTTACGTGAAAAACCCAAAAAGGGAAAAACCACAATGAGGATTAGCTGACAATATATTATAATTGGTTAGAAGATATTACAGGGCTCACTGCTAGTACTCACTATCCTTATAAGGCTCATAGCCTGAAAATAGGTACAAGACAAAAATGGCTACACAACCAAAGTGTGAATTGATGTAAGATGCACCTTTCTTGTGCTGAATTCAATTCCAATGAAATTTTGAATACAAAATATAGCTTTTCTCAACAACCACAAAATCGCAAGGCATAATACAATCATCATAAATGCGATGGTGGAAAAGCTTGAAAAAAGTCAAAAGGGTTTGCTGGTGGTGGATTTGGATGTAAATAGAGGCGGCAGCAAATCGGCCGGTGAAGGTATTTCGACTCGTGCCAGAGCAAACATAAAAAGGAAAACCCCGACTTCTTCACACATGGTTCAAATCCTTAGGCAGGGGTTACAGGATATGCAGAATGTTGAAAAAGAAGCTGAGGAGTTACTGAATAATTTGGAGTAACTTGGTGTTTGGTTTTCTGGTTTTTTTGGGTGGTCCTTTTTTTGGACCCTGTTGTCTTTGTTGCTGTCGTTTCCTTTTTGGGATAGCTGGTTGGTTGTTGGTACTTTTTATGCTTATCTTTTGTTTGTTTGAACTTTGTGGTTTCAGGTCCCTGTAAAACCTATTTTTTTCCTTTTCAAAAACAATCACTCAACATACACAACAATTTTTCCCTTATTCTGATCTCACACATACAAATTCACAAGTTCATACAATATTAGATTTCACACACACCATACTACCTTACATCACCCTATATAACTCAATACTATTCCAAATATATACCTTGGTATATCCACATACATCAATTAGGTCGGCCTAATTAGATGTAACCCTATTTTAATCCAAAAACACTTTATCGACTTCATACTTGAAAATAAAACTTCTTCACACTCAAACCAAACGTGAAAAACATGAATTTAGGTTGGCACAAATCTAAAATAGACCCCCTTGACATCCAAAAAACATATTAGTATTCATAGTGCAATTTCAAGTATAAGGTCGGCTAGGGATTAGACTTAATCACAAAAAAGAACTGATCTACCAACACCGATCATCCATATGATCATATAAGAAATCACCATCTGGAATATATGTAGTAATGACACCTCTAAACCATCTCCCAAAATTTTAAAGTTCGAATCCAAACACTGGAGTAATGTGGACCAAATAACTCATCATCTTGTACTGTATAAGCCAAAATATAGTTTGCCGAACTTCTATCATTTGTAACTTTTAGCTTGATTGACCAAAATATCTAAAATATTAAACATATATGTATTTAGTAGTCCCAAACAACATATTGTAACCACATAAGCCGATCTTATAATATGAGAGAATCTAGACCAAATTACTGGATCAAGGTGTCACCAAAAACTATTTATCGGATTAGACAAAACCGACAACAAACAATGTTGGCATCAATGACAACACATCGAAGGGTTCCTTCTTCATTCTTTCAACAGATGTAAGGGTGGGTAAGCCCCTTCTTTTATACATTTTTGCATGGAAAAAAAACAAAAATTAGGGGAAACTTACTAAGTTATCATGCCTTAAATGATCCAATAGGGGGAAATGATACCCACATATGTAATAGAAAACCTTTCATCTAAAGTAAATTATTTAATCAAATGGAAACATACTAGAGTTCAAGAAGACAATAAAGAAACCCTGTCATAGCCATTTTGGTTTCTAATGAGCTACTCCCCTTTTTCTAGAAAGGAATTAATGAAATGTTGGTAACTTTTCTAGCTAACTCTCTGAACCTTGACCCCTTCACAACATAGATTGGTTGCCGACACAATCAAATCTTTAGTGAGAATGAACTTAATCCATCCAACAACAACTTGTCTGTTCCTCAAGGAATTTAAAAAATTAGTACTAAGAGTATCGTCATGCCCTCTCATCACCAGGAAGAATGGGGCTACGCCACTTCTCTTGAAATAGCCCAAAATTCTAATTTCTTTTTTAAAGAAGCATAGGTTTTTGTTTCAACCTTGAGCTGTTTTCCCCCCATATTGTGTAGAGTGTAGAGGAAATTTACTAGAACACAAAGGGAAATAAGCTACAAATCGGGCATAAGATATTCAAATGGTGAGAGAAGGAACATTTAATGATATTTCCCTTTCGTCCTTCTACCATATCATGATAATTAAACCATCATAGGATATATCACATGACAACATGAGTGAAAAAATAAGTATCATTTTAACTTGTCTCCTTTCTTAATAAAATTCATTTATGCTTTGTGTAACCTTCAAATTAATTATTAAGGCTTAAATGATTGTTTCTTGAGCCTTTTGAGGTAAAACCTTGCATATTATTCATCTTTGATAGGATGGAAATTTGTACCTTTCCATTCATTAATCAAAATATATCTAACACTAATCACAAGATCCTTAACTCTAGTCCAATACATCCAATCATTATAATGTAGGCCCATATTAGCTAGAGAATCGATGACCTAATTCCTCTCCTTATAAGTATGACTAATGTTAACATTAGATAGGATATGAATTGAGGATTTGATTTCCTCAATATAGTCTTTTAACTTCCAAGTGGGGCCCTTGGTTTTTTGAATCAAATTGATTATGACTTTAGAGTTCCCTTAAATTTCAAGTTGTTGGAGCCCATAGAGTCAAATTCTCCTCATTCCCCACCAAAGATCTATAACTTCAACTTCTTTATTATTTTTGCAACAAATATTTCTCGCAAAACTTTCAATCATAGTACCTTTTGTTAGGAATTAGGTGTTGTACACCTTGCATAATGTTTATAATGTTTAATTTCTTATTATGTGTGTGGTGCACCTAGGGGGACCTAGAAGTATGTGCATCACTAGGATTAAAAATTCTTGGGGGCACTTTATATGTCGTATGTAATATTGGAACATAAGTTGAATGTAAGTTGTAAAAATGTATTTATTTAATATTGGGGAAATTTAATTAATAAAATACCCAATATTAAATGTGGGGTCATGGTTTTGTAATCTCATGGTTTTAGTAACATGGTTTTATGTAATACCACTTGGTGGCTTTGTGTGAGCTTGTTTCTATAAAAGAAAACACATGGGTAGTTGTCTAAGGTTGGCTCGTTGAGGTTTTGAGTCTTCTTCTGAAAAGTACATACGTGAAACATGGCATGGGATGTGTGGTTACATTCTTGGACATGTTAGCATTTTTAGACCTTGAGTCTCAAATGTTGCCTAAGTTTTACATTCAAGTCCAAGGAAAATGAAATCTTTAAAATTATTCCTCAAAGTTGAAGTTCCATGCCACGTCAAGAATTTTGCATATGTAATGAAAAAGGTAAACAATAGGTTTCCACGCCAAAGAGGTAGAAAAGTATTGATGGAAGGATTAAGTAAAGGTTGAAAAATCTAAATCTGGGTCCTAAAATAGAGCAAATACAAAACAAAACTGAAGAAAGCTCGTGCTAAGGAGGAGTTTTAGGGTTTGTTGCGGCTAGTTGGGTGAAAGTTGAGTGAAGGTATGGCAACCAAGAATGAAGGATAGAGCATGTAGTTAGTTTTACTATTCATCATCTTTAGTCCTACATGAAGGAAGGAGTTTGAGAGTTTTCAACATACATTCAAGGCCCAAGAAACCTGATTTTTTCAATGGTATGCATTTTATACTTATCAAATCATCTATTTTATAAAGACATAGAAGGCTATTATTAACCTTTAGCAAGGAAATTTAGAGACCTTTTGAAAAAATTGAGGGGTTTTAGGGTTTTAAGCTAAATACATTATGAAAATAGAGAAGAGAGAAATTTGTGCTTAAGGAATTTACATATGGGAAATACCATAGAAAGCCATAAAAATAAATAGCCTGTAAGTTACATCTTGATTGATGAATAAATAAGGACCCAAATAGAACTCGTAGACTTCCTTTTCTTTGCACCTAGAAAGGATGTTGAATATAAAATCAAAAATGACAAAGGGGTAGTAGTCAAGTGAAGAGCTCTAAAGACGAATAGTCCCTATGAAAGAATGGTGCAGATGAAATATTTTGCAAGAGCACAGTCATGTGCCAAGGGTTTCAATATAAGAGTAGAGTTTTAAGAAAATCACAGTTAATAATCATATTTACTATGACAGTCCTTTAAGTACATAATAGTGAAACCATTACATAATGTTTCAGATCTTTACAAGAAAGGATTGATAGTCAACTATGTATAGAGGGTCATGAAGGGGTAGAAATTTCATAAAAGATACTGCTATCAAGATGATTTATAAGATGCTATTGCCATTGTCAAGGAAAATCATGAAAAGATCAGTCATGTCAAAACTAAAAGGGGTAGTCCCAAATTCCCATGGTAAAGAACATAGGAAGAGAGCATCATAGTGAAGATATGAAGAGAAGGTAGACTAGATGATGCTCATAAACTACTTGAAATGCATTTAACTATGTCAATGCAATATGAGGTAATTACAAAAGACAAACCTGTGGAGATGCATATGGGAAAAAAAACTCTCAAAGCAAGTAATGGAGGATAACTCTAAGGTCAAGGGTTTAAATGTTTGAAGGATAGTCCTTTTTGATTGCATGGACAGGGTGTTTGTTATCTCTTAAACCTATTTGGAAAATATTGAAGTTATCAAGCTCATAAGTCAGGTCATTAAAGACTTAGCAAGTGGTGAAATAAAGACAGATTTAAACCTTTTTATTGTGATATTTCTCTTCAAGATTATTTGGAAAAAAACTATTCCAAGACTGCATTCTTGATTGTAGCAAGTACAAAGTTTGTAGCAATATTCAGTGGTGTTAGATCTAAAATATGTGAGAAATATATATCTTGGGTTGAGTCTTGGCATAACTTTCCAAATAGAAGATGATATTCTTGATTCTACACAGTCAATACTCATAGTTCAAAACATGAGGGCAGTTTTTGTCATAAAGAACAAGGAGAATGAGATTGTATCTATTGTTACTTTTGATACATGCATAATGATAGCAATCTTCCTTAACCATGCATAATGATAACAATCTTCCTTAACCATGAAAACCACCATTGAAAGAACAACCAAGTCACCTTGATCCTCTCAAATAACCAAAGATCATGCATAGAAAAAGGTTCAAAATATTGGTGATTAGAAGTTTCAAATATCATAAAATAGTACAGTCATAAGTTGTAGTTGTAGTTTGAAGGCCTTGACTGTGATCTACAGGGAAAAATTATCTATCATAGCAATCACTTACCAGAGCCAATGTAGAGGTATCAAATAACATGCAAAAAAAATAGTGACAGTCCTCTTTAAACATGACAATCATGTAAAGGTTATGCAAACTTCTAGTGGCTCAAAACACTAGCTAATGGAGATTCAGTTGGTGGAATTAAAGGATATAGTCAACATGAAGAGAAAACTATGAAAGGAAAACACCTTGAAGGTATAGATGATATCTAGAACCTAGGTTTGAAAGGGTAATCAAATGTGATGTTACAGTGCATAAAGTAAAAACCCTAGTTAGTCACGAGTCTTCAAGCATCAATGGAAAAGATGACAAATAACATTAGTAAAGTTGTTTTTCCAAGAAATAACAACCTATGATCATGATAGGGAAGATAATGATAAGGTTTATTGTTAAAAGAATGAAGAAACAAGGGTAGGGGGGCTCTAAATGGATTGTCAAAAGTTAACTTTTACCAAAACATAGTCATAAAAGGCTGCAACCAGTGGTAGCAAAATTGAAGGATCTAGAGGACAGTCACCACCAAGGAACAATGATAGTCTTCTCATGGTGAAGATGGATCTGAAAACAAATGTATTAGATTACAAAGCAGAAAGGGACAATTGAAAAAGGGGTAGACCTAGTGCATCAGTTAAGGGATAGTGACCTTGTTAATTGACCTAATAACTATTATTTGTGATTGTCACAACCTTTATGACTGAACTTATTGCCTTTATGACTATGATGAGGGTATAATTCAATGGCATAGCATAATAAAAGGAGTGCACACATTACAAACGAGATGACAGTCTTGATACATGTTTGTAAGGCTTGTCAAAGAGAAGACAAAACATAGGGGAAATAATGTAAATCAAGAATGGACAATCAACAATGCAAAAAAGGATAGCCATCACAATGTGAATAAAATTCATGCCAAGTAAATGGAAAACATGTATTAGTTTCCAAAAACTTGTCAGTGCCTATGCAAAATGTTGAGGTCCTAGTTGTCTGTAGGTAACTCACACAACCCTCATCATGCATGAGTTTTCTCAAGCTAAGGGGAGTTAAGTAACCTAGTTAACACTTAGTTATCATGCACTTACAAGTACTTTTGGCTTGTTTTAGAAGCCTACTTGAGTGCAGTTGGGGTTAAGAGTAGTTAGAGACTTAAAAAAGAGGAAATTTGGGGTAGATACAACTCTAGTTAAGTTCAAGACCCCACATGGGTGTAGTATCAGTCGAGACAACTTTTCAGTATGCAAACAATCAGTTAAGAGCTGTTCTAAGGCCTTTTTTGTAGGATTTTCTCTTATGCACGACCCAAGGGTGACTCATCATGCAAGTTGGAGGATATTTCAAGAAAAGAAGACAATTAGTTAATCTCCAGTCTTCTCTTTCAGTCACAAAGCAAGCTCCTTTTTCTATAAGGCTTCTTCTTTTCTTCCTTTCTCAACTGGTTCTTACTTGGCTTTCTTTTACCTTATGCAAAAGGAAAAGATTGTAACTCATTTGAGATTAGTAGAGCAACAAAAAATTAGTATTTTTATGTATTCTTCAAAGATTGTACAAGTAAGCTCCTTTTATCAATAAAATCAACAAGTTTTCCTTCTCAAAATTTCATGTATGAATGATATTGTGAATGATCTGAGGTGACTTTTGTGATTTAAAAATTAAATCCTTGAGTTAGGTATCATTTACAATAAATTCTATGCAAGAATATGAACAATTCATGTAGGTCATAGGTTGTGTTAGTTGTTTTCAGTGTTTAAAGTTGTGAAAATGCATGTTTTCCTTCAAATAATACCTAAAACAAAACCTCCCATTGAAACACTTTTGTATAAGTTGGTCAAAAGTTTGAGTTGTGCATAGAATAGAGATATTTTGAGAGAATTGTGAGTGATAAAAATAGGTACAATGTCCTTTATCATTGGTGTATCACCTCCTGGTTTAAGTTTAAACATTAATTTTTAGTTTTCTATCCCTTTTCCAAACAAACTACCAAGTAAGTAGGAGGTTTTCAAGGGGAACCAACCCATAATTTGGAGGTTCATCTTAATTTTAGGAAACCCATAGGCCTAAGGATTTCCTCATGTTTTTCAGGATTTCCAAGCTTTAAAGCTTAGCACTCATGGCGTAATCCTTCATGACAATAGTTTTTGGCATGCCTAGTGGGACACTAAAACTCGTTTCAGTCAAGAAATAAAAAGTTTTCACTGATGTCCTTGTATATGTAGTAGTGTTTTGAAATTTTTGAGGTTATAAAGATATACTTGGTGACTCTAATCTCTGATTTTGAAGCAGATCTAGTGCAATCAACACCTGAGAAGAGTGCAAACAGGAGGAAGCTCTTCTCCCTTTGAGTATTTACAATTGTCACCACCAAGAAGAAAAGGGAGTGCATCAAGGAGTGCTAGCCCAGCTAGATCACATTATATGCCTCCAAATTATAAGCCTTCAAGTCCTATTCTAAGAGTTATAATACCAAATATACAAGTACCGACAAATACAATGGAAAGGGAATTTTCTTTTGCAACGTTTAATGGAGGTAGCCCATTAAATATTGCTCAACATGATGATATTCCTATAGCATCCCTTAGAATCTTACCTTCTTTCACAGGAGAAGATCAGACTACCCCTATTGAGAATATTAGGGATGTAGCTACATTATGCTCAGTTCACAATATCACAACTGAGAATGTGGCAATCAGACTCTTGGTTGCATCACTGAAAGGAAAAGCTTTGCAGTGGTTGAAGAGTTTGACAATTAATTAAATTAGAACATTGGATGAACTGGGTGATGGCTTACATAAACAATTTAAAGAGAAATCAGATTATTTGTCATTGATAAAGCAACTAACTACCATCCAGAGATCTCCACATGATCACATGCTTGATTTTAACTACCATTTCTAGAAAACTTGGGATAGAATTCCAACAACGGTAAGACCTTCATCCCAACTTGCATTCTTGTATTTCCTTAAAGCCCATAATAGTGATATATCTATGATGATTTAATCAAGGGTGGGAATACACTTCCTAATGCATATGACATCACCATTAGAGCTGAAAACAACCTCATACAGGCTAGAAAAATATCCCTAAGGCCTCCAATGCCTATTTTTATCGAGGTACAACCACCTATCCTAGTGAAAATACCTTCTATAACTGCTATTACTCTTGTTCCAACATTGAATTATCAAGTTACATCCCAAGAGAAGGGTGTCTCAACCCAATCTCAAGAGCTTCAAGAGATTAAAAGTCTATTAAAAACTATTGGAAGGACCTTATTAACTAAATAAAATTTGATAAGTAGGAGGTATTTTTCCACAGCATGTCAAATTATGATATTGCTATCAGGATTCAACCGTGTAGTTTCGAGTCAAACTCATTGACCCATGTTTCATGAGTAGTGGTTCAACAAGAACCCATCTCTCACGATATCGAATGGTCCACTTAGCACTCATTGCATCTAGGTGATGCTCCAGTGAAGCAGTCCGTCAGGAGTGCACCCATCCAGTCTTGCTCCCCGGCTCAAGCAACTTGAGAGTTTTCTCAAAGGAGGTTAAGCCGCTTGAAGTTATTACCATTGCAGAAAACCCAGCCCAAATTATTTGTGCCTTATGGACCATTCATAATAGAGCCCCTTTAGCTCATCAATTGATAAGTAGGAGGTATTTTTTCCACAGCGCGTCAAATTATGATATTGCTATCAGGATTCAACCGTGTAGTTTTGAGTCAAACTCATTGACCCATGTATCATGAGTAGTGGTTCAACAAGAACCCATCTCTCACGATATCGAATGGTCCACTTAGCACTCATTGCATCTAGGTGATGCTCACAGAGGTGAAGCACTGGTCCGTCCCGGGAGGTCACCCATCCCAGTACTGCTCCAGCTCAAGCGTGCTTAACCAGGGAGTTTTCTCCAAGGTTAAGCCCGCTTGAGTTGTTACCCCATTTGCAAAACCTTCAGCAAGTGTTGTGCCTTATGGACCATTCATAATAGAGCCCCTTTAGCTCATCAATTGATAAGTAGGAGGTATTTTTTCCTTACGGCATGCCAAATTGTAGTGTGCTGCTCCGGGGATTCAACACGTGTAGTTTGAGTCAAAACTCATTGACCCATGTTTCATGTTGCTTGTTGAACCACTGCTCATGAAGCATGGGTCAATGGTTGACTTCAGCTACCCGGTGAACTCTTTAATATCATAATTTATTTATCTTTGAAAATACCTCTACTATCGAATGATGAAACTAAAGAGACTCTATGAATAGTTCATAAACACAACTTGCGAAAAATTTTACTATGAAAATAACTGTAGCGGGCTTAACCTTGGGCTCTGAATGCAGCGCTTAACAGGCTTGTCTAAATAATCCGGAGACGGTTTTGATATCACCTAAATGCAATAAGAATGAACTACATTCCTAATAAATGAAGATAATTGTGATGAACTCGAAAACATCAGATATCGAAGTTCAATACGGTTGAATCCTAATAGCAATATCATAAATAAAATTTATTTAATTGGTCAAATTTGATGAAAAGGTGAACTAATTAAATAATGTACAATTATTCAATTAATAGAGGAATTTAAGGTTTTTGATGCAATTGATGTGAAATATAGTGATATTCGATGATAATGATGCAAAAATGTTATTTAAGGTGTGTGATAAGTGTTAGGTCAATTTTACATGTCTACAAAGTATTACAATAGACCCTAAAAGAGTTAAAGCAATTTTACCCTTACCTTTACCTGCTCACGAAATGGGTCTACAAAGATTCTTAAGAAGAATAAATTTTATTAGAAGGTTTATACCTAACATTGCAACCCTCTTGAATCCTATAACTATGTTGAAGTAAAATGTAAGTTATAGTTGGTCAAGAGAAGCCAAGAGGAGTTTTGAAGAGATTAAATAAGCCATTGCAGCTACACCTACTCTTGTAAACCCAAATTTTGCTAAAGATTTCATACTATATGATTTTTGGAGTATTGATACCATCTTAGCTATGTTGGTGCAACAAAATGAAGATGGAATAGAGCAGCCAATAACCTTTTTCAACCAAGGTTTGGAAGGTTATGAGGAAAGGTACACCTTTGTGGAAAAACATGCTTTAGATGTCATTAGAAGCCTTAAGAAATTCAAGTATTTGTTTTCAAATAACAAGATAAATCTTATGGATTCTCACCCAAGTATTAAAGATTTTTTTCTGAGTAAGGATCTAAATGATAAGAGGGCTGGTTGGATAACCAAACTCATGGAATATGATGTTGAAATCAAGGCTACCAAGTCGGTAAGAGGTAAGGGATTGTGTGAGCAGCTAGCTGGTAAGGTTGAGGATAATGAACAAATCAAAGAGGAGGTTGTCCTTGTGTTAAATAATGAAGAACTTGTATAGGAAGAACTTTCATGGAGTTTTATTAAGATGCATAGAATCTGATCAGATTAACAAAGTGTTGGAAGAATTTCATAATGGAGCAGCTAGTGGCCATTTTGCACCAATAACTACAACTCTTAAAATCATGAGAGCTGGTTACTATTGGTCCAATTTGTACAAATATTCTTATGCATGGGTAAGAAAATGAAAACAATGTGCCATATTTTTAAGAAAACAAAGATTAGCAGCCTTACCTTTACATCCAATTCAAGTAGAGCATCCATTCATGAAGTGGGGTCTTGATTTCATTGGACCCATAAACCCACCTTCCAGTTCAAGAAAAAAGTGGATATTGATAGGCACTGATTACTTCACCAAATGGATAGAGGTAGTAGCATTGAAGGAGGCAAACAAAAGTGTGGTACTAAACTTCTATGAGGACATAGTAGCAAGGTTTGGCACCCTTGAATTCATTATCTCAGATAATGCACTAGCTTTTTTAGGCATGGGAATAACTAAATTTTATGGGTTGTTAAGAATGATATCTTTTTGATAACTTCATCCAATTACTATCCACAAGGTAATGGAAAAGCTGAGTCAAATAACAAAAATATGATTAGGATCATTAAAAGAGAAATTGAAGACAATAAGAGAAGCTAACATAACAAGCTGAAACTAGCCTTATGGGCTGATAGAATTACTCCCAAGAGGTCTATAGGTAATTCTCCATACGTTCTTGTTTATGGAAAATAAGTGAGGCTACCCATCTCAATAGATTTACCAACTCTAAGTTTGATCAAAGAGATGGAAATGATGGAGGAAGAAACAATGGAAGTAAGACTTGCCGAGTTGATGGAGCTGGAAGAAAAAAGAAGACAAACACTTTAGAATCTAGAAATTCATCAAGCACTAATGAAGAAGACATTTTACAAGAAGGTAGTCCCAAGAACTTTCAATGAAGTAGATCTTGTTCTCAAATGGGATGAGTTGAAAAGTAGACCCAAAAAACATACCAAATTCAATGCTATGTGGAGTGGTCCTTTCATGATCAAAAAATGCAAGCCACACAATGCTTTTCAGCCGTCAAATCTTGAAGGAGAGGAGCTACCAATCCTAGTCAATAGGATTCATCTCAAGCTCTGTTATTGAGGTAATATTTTACAGTTGTATATAATAGGATAGATTTTCCTTTCAAATAAGTATTGATGAACATGTTTCATTTCAGTTTTTCCCCTTTCCCTAAGTGTTGATGCACATGTTTTAGTTTATTTGGTAGGTGGTTGTTGTTGTTCAATGTTTCTAACAACTATGTCAAGGTATAATGTGACTCTTTTCAAGCCATATATTGACTCATATTCCCAATGGATGCTAAGGCTACTGGTTCTTTATGTTTAGCAAGAAAACACCCCTAAAAGTTGCCAAAATGTTAGCCATTTTAGACCTTGAGTCTCAATTGTCACCTAAGTTTTACATTCAAGTCCAAGGAAAATGAAATCTTTAACATTATTCCTTAAATTTGAAGTTCCACACCAAGTCAAGGATTCTGCATATGTAATGAAAAAGGTAAACAATAGGTTTCCACACCAAAGAGGTAGAAAATTATTGATGGAAGGATAAAGTAGAGGTTCAAAAATCTAAATTTGGGTGCCAAAATAGAGCAAATACAAAACAAAAATGAAGAAAGCTCATGCTAAGGATGAGTTTTAGGGTTTGTTGCAGCTGGTTGGGTGAAAGCTGAGTGAAGGTATGGTGATTAGGAATGAAGGAAAGAGCATGTTGTTAGTTTTACTATTCATCATCTTTAGTCTTGCATGAAGGAAGGAGTTTGAGAGTTTTCAACATACATTCAAGGTCTAAGAAACTCGAGTTTCTGAATGGTACACATTTTATAATTATAAAATCATTTGTTTTATAAAGATATAGAAGGTCATTGTTAACCTTTAGCAAGAAAATTTAGAGACCTTTTGAAACATTGAGGGGTTTTAGGGTTTTAAGCTAAATACATTATGAAAATAGAGAAGAGATAAATTAGTGCTTAAGGAATTTAGATATGGGAAAGACCATAGAAATCTCTAAAACTAAATATCCTGTAAGTTACATTATGATTGATGAATAAATAAGGACCCAAATAGAACCCATAGACTTCCTTTTCTTTGCACCTAGAAAGGATGTTGAATATAAAATCACAAATGATAGAGGGGCAATAGTCAAGTGAAGAGCTGCAAAGATGAATAGTCCATGTGAAAGAATGGTGTAGATGAAAGATTTTACAAGAGCATAGTCATGTGCCAATGGTTTCAATATAAGAGAAGAGTTGCAAGAAAACCACATTCAATAATCATATTTACTATGACAGTCCTTTAAGTACATAATTGTGAAACCATTACATAATGTTTCAGATCCTTACAAGAAAGAATTGATAGTCAATTGTGTATAGAGGGTCATGAAGGGGTAGAAATTTCATGAAAGATACTGTCATTTGGATGCTTCAAAGATGCTATTTCAATTTTCATGGAAAATCATGAAAAGTTCAGTCATGTGAAACATAAAAGGGGCAGTCCCAAATTCCCATGGTAAAAAATAGAGGAAGAGAGCATCACAATGAAGATATGAAGAGAAGGAAAACTAGATGATGCTCATAAACTACTTGCAAGCCATTTAATCATGACAATGCAATATAAAGTAATTATAGAACACAAAACTATGGAGATGCATATGGGAAAACAAACTCTCAGAGCAAGTAATGGAGGATAGTCCTAAGACAAGGGTTTAAATGGTTAGAGGATAGTTCTTTTTGATTGCATGGATAGGGTGTTTATTAGCTCTTAAACATATTTAGAAAATATTGAAGTTATCAAGCTCATAAGTCAGGTCATTAAAGACTTAGCAAGTGGTTAAATAAAGCAATATTTAAACCTTTTTATTGTGATATTTCTCTTCAAGATTATTTGGAAAAAAGTTATTACAAGATTGTATTCTTGATTGTAGCAAGTACAAAGTTTGTAGCAATATTTAGTGGTGTTATATCTAATATATGTGAGAAATATATATCATGGGTTGATTCTTGGCATAGCTTTCCAAATACTGGATGATATTATTAATCCATATAGTCAATATTCACAATTCAAAACATGACGGCAATTTTTTTTCATAAAGAGCAAGGAGAATGAGATTGTATCTATTGTTACTTTTGATACATACATAATGAGAGCAATCTTCCTTAACCATGATAGACACCATGCAAAGGACAACCAAGTTACCTTAAGCCTCTCAAATAACCAAAGATCATGCATAGAAAAAGGTTCAAAATAATAGTGATTAGAAGTTTCAAATATCATAAAGAGTATAGTCATAAGTTGTAATTGTGATTTGGAGGCCTTGACTATGATCTACAGGGCAAAACTATCTATCATAGCAGTCGCTTACCAGAGCCAGTGTAGAGGTATCAAATAAGATGCAAACAAAATAGTGGAAATCCTCTTTAATCATGATAGTCATATAAAGGTTATGTAAGTTTCTAGTGGCTCAAAACCCTAGCTAATGGAGGTTTAGTTGGTGGGATTGAAGGATAGAGTCAACATGAAGAGAAAATTGTGAAAGGAAAACACCTTGAGGGTAGAGATGATAGCTAGAGCCCAAGTTTAAAGGGTAATCAAATGTGATGTTACAATGCATAAAATAAGTAGATGGCCGTCAAACCCTAGTTAGTCACGAGTCTTCAAGCATCAATGACAAAAATGACAAACATCAGTCAAGTTGTTTCTCTAAGCAATAGCAACCTATGATCATGAAAAAGAAGATAATTTGATAAGGTTTATTGTTAAAACAGTGAAGAAACAAGGGTAGGAGGCTCTAAATGGACTGTCAAAAGTAATTTTTTTCCAAAACATAGTCATAAAAGGCTATAACTAGTGGTAACAGAATTGAAGGATCTAGAGGACAATCACCACCAAGGAGTAGTGACAGTCTTCTCATGGTGAAGATGGATCCCAAAGAAAATGTATTAGATTACAAAGAAAAAAGGGAAAGTTGAAAAAGGGGTAGACATAGTGCATCAATCAAGGGATAGTGACCTTGCTAACTGAACTAATGGTTTTTATTTGTGACTATCACAACCTAGTTTATGACTAAGCTTAAGGCCTTTATGATTGTGATGAGGGTATAATGTGATGGCATTCCATAATCAAAGGAGTGCAAACATTGCAAATGAGATGACAGTCTTGATACATGTTTGTAAGGCTTGCCAAAGAGAAGACAAAACGTAGGGGTAACAATGTAAATGAAGAATGAACAATCAACAATGCAAAAAGGGATAGCCATCACAATGCAAATAACATTCATGCCAAGTAGATGGAAAAAATGCATCAATTTCCAAAAAAATGTCAGTGGTTATGCAAAATCTTGAAGGCCTAGTTGTCTACAGGTAACTCACACAACCATCATCATGCATGAGTTTTCTCAAGCTGAGGGGAGTTAAGTAACCTAGCTAACACTTAGTTATCATGCACTTACAAGTAGTTTTGGCCTATTTTAGAAGCCTACCTAAGTGCAGTTGGGGTTAAGAGAAATTAGAAACCTGAAAAGAAGGAAATTTGGGGTAGATACAATATTTCTAGTTAAGTTCAAGACCCCACATGGGTGTAGTATCAATTGAGACAACTTGTCAGCATGCAAACAATCAATTAGGAGCAGTTCTAAGGCCTCTTTTGCAGGGTTTTCTCTTATACACGACCCAAGGGTGACTCATTATTCAAGTTGGAGGAGATTTCAATAAAAGAAGACAATCAGTTCATCTTCAGTCTTCTCTTTCAATCACAAAGCAAGATCCTTTTCTATAAGGCTTCTTCTTTTCTTCCTTTTTCAGTCAGTTCTTTCTTAGCTTTCATTTTCCTTATGAAAAAAGAAAATATTGTAACTCATTTGAGATTAGTAGAGCAGCAACAACTTAGTATTTTTATGTATTCTTCAAAGACTGTACAAGCAAGCTCCTTTTATCAATAAAATCAGCAAGTTTTCCTTCTCAAATTTTCGTGTATGAATGATATTGTGGATGATCTGAGGTGAATTTTGTGATTTAAACATTAAATCCTTGAGTTAGGTCTCATTTACAACAAATTTTATGCAAGGATATGAACAATTTATGCAGGTCATAGGCCATGTTAGTTGTTTTCAGTGCTTAAAGCTTTGAAAACACACATTTTTCTTCAAATAAAACCTTAAAAGAATCCTCTCGTTGAAACACTTTTGTATAAGTTGGTCAAAAGTTTGAGTTGTGCATAGAATAGAGATATTTTGAGAGAATTGTGAGTGATAACAAGTACAAATTCCTTTATCATTGGTGTATCATCTCCTAGTTTAAGTTTAAACATTAATTTTCAATTTTATATCCCTTTTCCAAACAAGCCAACAAGGAAGTAGGAGGTTTTCAAGGGGAACCAACTCATAATCTAGAGGGTCATCCCTATTTTAGGCAAGCCATAGGCTTGAGGATGTTCCCATGTTGCATAGAGTTGTCAAGCTTTAAAGATTAACACTCAAGGCACAATCCTTCATGACAATAGGACACATGGAGGATGCATTAGAGAGGCTTGATGTTTCAGAGGTGTTCATGGAGGCTCTAAAGATGTATTGTAATTTTTATTGATGAATAATATATTGAGCATGGATGATTTTTGAGGTTGGGTTTTTCCCTCTATGATGGTTTTTCCAAGGTATATCTTGTGTCATATTTTGATGGGTATGCTATCTATTCTCTTGCATGTGGATTCTAAATACTTATTTGCATAGATTTCTCTTTTGGGCTATGTGGAAATTGTCATTAGATGGCTGCAAGTTTCCTTTCACCTTTTTCATCCCTTAAGATTTTGCTAGCAACCACTTGATTAAGACTTCTTTTTGAACACCCATGAAAATTGAGTTTGATCCATCTCTTTGTAAGGATAATTAGATGCGGAAACAACTCTCCTAACGTCAAAACCTTAGGGAAGAATGCAAAAATACTTTTAAAATTGCAATTACAGTCCAATTAAGATGCACATGAAAGAGATTACTGAAACAGAGTATTTGACACACACATATGAACACCAGATATACGTGGGAAAACCCTTATGGGAGAAAAACCCACCACACCAAGAGAAATCACTTTGTATTACAGTAATGGAGATTACATACAAATATCAGACTGATCTTTCTGATGTCATATTTCAACAGCTTTCACAATGATCAAACTTGTACAAGAACCTTCAGGTTACAATCTTTACATAATAGAAATCACTTTGATTATACAACCACATAGCAATCCGTCGATCCTTCGAATCATCTAACCAAACATCATCTACAATCACAGAGTATAACCATGTCGCCCCTGTCTGTCGAGCTTCCTCTCAGAACTGCCACAATGAACTTTCTTCCAATGGTTCCCATTCGACTTCTTTGATTGGTCCATGAGACGCCACATAGGAAATTCAAATGGTCAAAAGGCAATCAAGCTATGTTGGCATATCAGTGAGACACTGACTGTGTCTCCCTGATGCCACATAGCTTAGCATCCGATATTGCCAAGAGTTTCCTCATTGGCAAGACTCATATCGCTATTCACAAGTCACACCGATCTCAACATTGCTATTGGCAAGACTTATTGCTTTGCCAAGAGGTTACACCGAGACTTCTTAAGTTACACCGAAGCATCCAACAGTCTGCAAGACATACTGCCTTCGCTGAGAGTTCATAGTGACAATAGACTTCTTCATCATTGAGACACATGTCCATCATTGAGACTTTACTCTAAACGCTTTAAGTTACATCGAGCACCGAACGGTCGGCAAGACATTCATCTTTCACCAAGAGGTTTCACCGAGCTCTCTTATGTTACTCCGAAGCCATACTACTATCGGTAAGACCCCATGAGTCGCCAAGACTTCATACTGATCGTCTTGAGCTACTCCGATGACTTCAGTTGTATCCCCATCGGCATGACATTCCATTCTCATTGAGACTTCTCCCCGAGACCTTTGGGTTACCCTTAGTGAATACTGTTGGTGAGACATTCCTATCGGTAAGACTTCTTACCAAACACCCAAGACTTTCCTCAAAGGCTTCAACATAAAACACTGTCAGTGAGACTTTAGCTATCGCTAAGACTTCACCCCGAACTAAGCCTTTCGGCCAAGGGTCTCCCCGATATATGATAGAATGGCCTGTTGGCCAGAGATCTCCACAGGTGGTGAGAGGTTACACCGAACACAACATGTCACACCGAAGACTCCAATGTGTAACCGTTTGGCAAGAATTCTGCAAGGTCACAATGACCTGTACAAAACATAAGGCTAGAAATCTGCTTGTCGGCCAGACATGGAATATGTCACACTGACTTGGCTCCAATATAGGTTTTAGCCTGTGGGATTGAGACACATATTTCCAACAATCTCCCACTTGACGAAGATCACACATGCACCTCCAGAGCACAACAAAACTTACTAAAAATCATGGGCACTAAGGCCCATTGAACTGGCACACCACCTAAACTTGTATGTGCTCACTGGCTTTGTTAATGCATCTGCAACATTCTCCAGAGTATCAAATTTTTCCAAACTGAACTTTCCATCCTCCACCATATCTCATACAAAGTGGTACTGTACATCTATATGTTTCGTCCTGGCATGGAAAGTAGGATTCTTTGCTAGACAAATTGCACTCTGACTGTCACAAAAAAATAGTTATTTTCCTTGCATCAAAACCAATGTTAGAACACAAACTTTTAAACCAAACTACTTCTTTACAAGCATGAGTAGCTACCATGTATTCAGCCTCTGTAGTGGACAAAGCGACTATAGCCTCCGCTTACTCATCCAACTCACTACACCACCATTCAACATGAAAATGTATCCAGCTGGTGGACCTCACCGCTATAAATGTCCCCTACCAATCGGAATCCATAGCCTCAAATGCGAGTCCTCACGTGATTCAACCAAGTTCCATGGTAACACAAAACAAAATCAAGTGCCCTTCAAATATCTAAAAACTCTTTTCACAGCATCCCAATGTGTCCTTCCAGATTAGCCATAAACTGACTAAGAACTCCCACTTTGCTTGCATGATGTATGGCCTTGTATAGACCATTGCATACATAAGACCACCCAACCACACTAGGGTACCTTGGTCATGTCATCCATCTCAATAGGAGATTTTGGATAGTCTTCACATTAGCTTCATTCCACTGCCAAACTGGAACAACTAGTTGCTTGCAATCATTCATGCAAAATCTCTCTAGAATAGTCTTGATATACTTACTCTGACTGAGCCAAATTTTTCTATTATTCATGTCCCTGGTTATCTCCATCCCCAGAATATACCTTGCTGCACCAAGATCTTTCATTTCAAACTTAGCAGACAACTGAGACTTAAGATCAGAAATCATTAGCTTACTATTGCCTATGAACAACATATCATCAACATAGAGAGCAATAATAAGAACTTGATCACTTTCAGCTTTGTAATAGACACAATGATCAAATTTTGATCTTACAAATCCCAAAGACAATACAAAAGTCTTAAATTTATGGTACCACATTCTAGGTGACTGTTTTAACCCATATAGAGACTTCTTTAACTTGCAAACTAGTTTCTCTTTACCTTTCTCAACAAAGTGCTTAGGCTGGGACATGTAAATCTCTTCTTCAAGATCACCAAGAAGAAATGTTGTCTTCACATCCATCTGTTCAACCTCTAAGTCATACACTGCTGCAAGTGACAAAAGAAATATAATAGATGTCAGCTTAGCTACATGAGAAAAAATCTCCCCATAATCAATTTCCTCTACCTGGGAATAACCCTTCGCAACCAATCTTGCCTTGTACTTTTCCACACTGCAATCTAGACCAATCTTCTTTTAAATACCCATTTGTAGTCAACAACTTTTCTGCCTTTAGGAAAGGGCACCAAACTCCAAGTTTCATTCTTTTCTAATGATGCCATTTCTTCATTCATGGCTTCCAACCAAGAGTCTAATCAGACATTTTAAATGCCTCTTTACAGTCCTAGGCTCATCATGCTAGAAATTAAAGCATAGGCACAAGTAGAATCATCAAAGAGAACCCATACCTATCAGTTGTTTTCTTTCACGGTTGACCTCCTCACTTCTGAGGTTGAGGTTCTTCTTCTTCTTCGAACTTTAACTACTTGAGGTCTCCTTAGTTTCAGGTACATTTTGAATTTTGAATTCCTCTTTCTCTGGTGTAGGAGGAATTACAACTACATCCTTATTATTTTCTGACTTTGTCTCTGACTACAGATCCAAGGTAGAAGGCTTCAGCTCACGAAAGATTACATTTCTATTGTATACAACCTTCTCCGTATCATGATTCCAAAGCTTGTATCCTTTTATGCTAGCACTATAGCCAATAAAAATACACTTGACATCCTTGTTCTCCAATTTAGATCTTTTCTCATACGACACATGAGCATATGCCTCACAGCCAAAAACACGAATATGTCTTAAAGAGGGCTTCTTACCAGACCATGCTTCTAGAGGTGTTTTCTCAACAAGAGAAGAATTTGGAGAACGATTAATCAAGTAACATGCAGTAGCAACAACCTCAGCCCAAAAATTCTCCTCCAAGCCATCACTACTCAGCATACTTCATGCTCTCTCCATCATTGTCCAATTGAACCTTTCTGCAACTCCATTTTGTTGTGGAGTATAAGGTGTAGTCTTATGTCTTTTAATCCCATGATCTTTACAATACCTCTCGAAATCATCAAAACAAAATTCACTGCCATTATCAGTCCTTAAACATTTAATTTTTCTTCCAGTCTAATTTTCTACAAGGTTCTTAAATTCTTTAAATCGACTAAACACTTCTGATTTACTTTTTAAAAAATAGACAAATGCTCTTCTTGAATAATCATCAATAAACGATACATAGTACCTTGACTTAGACAACGAAGGAACATTCACTGGACCAAATACATCAGAATGAATATAATCTAGAAAACTAGAAGATTTATGAGGACTGGAATAAAAAGAAACACGGTGCTGCTTTCCATATATACAATGTTCACAGAATTCAAATTCAACGTTAAAATCTTCAAGCCCCTCAACCAGGTTTTTATTCTTCAATGTTTTTAAACCTTTTTCTCCTATGTGGCCTAGCCTATGATCCCAGAGCATAGTCTTTTCTGCTGGAAGTTTAACTTCCATAGAGTTTATACAAATAGGAACATTTCCCTCTTTTCCTCCATGAGTAGCCTTCTGTGACTTTATAGAGACACTGTTACATTGAACAACATGTGCATCCAGCTTGTACAAGGTACCAATATGAGCACCCCTTCCTAGCACCATTGAGCCTCTAGTCATCTTGCAGCCATTTCCAGAGAACGTGACTTGCACTCCAATATCATTTAGCATACTTATAGAAAGTAAGTTTTGAGCTATACTTGGTATATGCATTATATTATTGATTCCCTTCACTCTTCCATCAGGGAATTGAATTTTGACTCTTCCATGGCCAAAAATTTTCAAAGTTGAATCACTTTCCAAGTACACCTTTCCACCATCGTATTCTTCATACCTCGTAAACCAGTCTCTATGAGATGTCATGTGGAAAGATGCCCCTGAATCAATCAGCCAGACATCATCTGATGTTTATGTAGCCAAGGCTGCAATGAAGGCGTCTGCATCACTATGAGAAGAATCATTTTCGGAAGAATACTTCTTCTTCTTCTTCTTCTCCTCTTTACAATCCTTTCGGACATGACTAGGTTGCCCACAGTTCCAGCATTTCACCTTGGAATTCTTGCTAGGAGACTTTGATCTCCCCTTTGATTTTGATTTAGATTTCTTGTCCTTCTTCTTGCCTTTCTCTTTTGACCTTCCTCTAACAACAAGGGCCTCCTTTGCCATCTCAGAAGATTTCCTTCTCATTTCTTTTGATAACAAAGAAGCAACAACATCTTCCATCTTGAAACTAGATGTACTCCCAATAGCCATCACCAGGTGATCCCATGAATCTGGAAAAGAACACAATATCAGCATACAACGATCCTCTTCATCAATCTTCACACCAACAGATGTTAACTATGTAATCAACATATTGAATGCGTTCAAATGATCAGCTACAAAACCTCCTTCCTGCATTCTCAAAGTGTACAACTTCTTCCTCAGGAAAAGTTTATTCACCAAGGACTTCCCTTGATAAATAGATGCCAGTCTCTTCCACAAGGAAGATGCAGTCTTCTCTTCATGCACATTGAGAGGAACAGAGTCTACCAAACAGAGCCTTATCAACCCCTTAGACTTTCTATCTGCAAGGTCCCAATCTTCTTGCTTCATGCCTGTAGGTTTAGTTCCAGACACAACAAGCCATAGATCACGATCCACTAAGAGATCCTCCATTTTGAGTTTCCACAACTCAAAATTGCTGCCATTGTCATTAGATGGCTGTAAGTTTCCTTTCACCTTTGTCATCCCTTAAGATTCTGCTAGCAACCACTTGATTAGGACTTCTTTTTGAACACCCATGAAAATTGAGTTTGATCCATCCCTTTGTAAGGATAATTAGATGCGGAAACAACTCTCCTAATGTCAAAACCTCAGGGAAGAATGCATAGATACTTTTAAAATTGCAATTATAGTCCAATTAAGATGCACATGAAAGAGATTACTAAAACATAGTATTTGACACACACATATGAACACCAGATATACATGGGAAAACCCTTACGGGAGAAAAACCCACCACACCAAGAGAAATCACTTTGTATTACAGTAATGGAGATTACATACAAATATCAAATTTATCTTTCTGATGTCATATTTCAGTAGCTTTCACAATGATCAAACTTGTACAGGAACCTTCAGGTTACAATCTTTACAAAATAGAAATCACTTTGATTATACAACCACACAACAATCTGTCAATCCTTCGAATCATCTAACCAGACATCATCTACAATCACAGAGTATAACCATGTCACCCCTGTCTGTCGAGCTTCCTCTCAGAACTGCCACAACGAACTGTCTTCCAATGGTTCCCATTCGGCTTCTTTGATTGGTCCACGAGATGCCACATAGGAAAGTCAAATGGTCAAAAGGAAATCAAGCTATGTTGGCATATCGGTGAGACACTGACCGTGTCTCCCCGATGCCACATAGCTTAGCATATGATATTGCCAAGAGTTTCCTCATCGGCAAGACTCATATCGCTATTCACAAGTCACACCGATCTCAACATTGCTATCAACAAGACTTACCACTTCGCCAAGAGGTTACACCAAGACTTCTTAAGTTACATCGAAGCATCCAAGAGTCGGCAAGACATACGGCCTTCACTGAGAGTTCATATCGAGTTCTCAAGTCATACCGACAACAGACTTCTTCATCACTGAGACACACGTCCATCGTTGAGACTTTACTCCGAAGGCTTTAAGTTACATCGAGCACCGAACGGTCGGCAAGACATTCGTCTTTCGCCAAGAGGTTTCACCGAGCTCTCTTATGTTACTCCAAAGCCATACTACTATCGACAAGACCCCACGAGTCGCCAAGACTTCATACCGATCACCTTGAGCTACTCTGATGACTTCAGTTGTATCCCCATCGGCATGACATTCCATTCTCGTTGAGACTTCTCCCTGAGACCTTTGGGTTACCCCAAGTGAATACTGTCGGTGAGACATTCCTATCGGTAAGACTTCTTACTGAACACCCAAGACTTTCCTCGAAGGCTTCAACATACAACACTGTCGGCGAGACTTTAGCTATCGCTGGGACTTCACCTCGAACTAAGCCTTTTGGCCAAGGGTCTCCCCGATATACGATAGAATGGCCTGTTGGCCAGAGATCTCCACGGGCTGTGAGAGGTTACACCGAAGACTCCAATGTGTAACCGTTTGGCAAGACTTCTGCAAGGTCACAGCGACCTGTACAAAACATAAGGCTACAAATCTGCTCGTCGGCCAGACATGGAATATGCCACACCGACTTGGCTCCAATAGAGGTTTCAGCCTATGGGATTGAGACACATATTTCCAACACCCTTTAGAGGACTTTTCCATCTTGTAAGTTTCCTAAGGAGAACTTTTTGATTATTTACCTTGTTAAGATTTTGGGTAATTCCCTAGTTTTTACTTACTTTTATCTCAAGAATATTAGGTAAGTTTTTAGGTTTTTAAATGTTGACAAATTAACATTTTCTCGAATAACATTATTTATAGTTTTAAACACATTATGGACAACTTTATAATTGTCCCTAAATTTTTTATTATTCCTTTACTTCCACAAACCTAAAGAAATATGAAGAGTAGCTTGCTTCCACACTTCTTGAATGATAGGATGTCTAAAAAGGAACTATTAATGTATATATTCACAAAATTAATCAAGTCTTTAGGTAAATTCCGACGGACTTTAAACTTAGAGAAGGTCATACCCCATATTTCTTTGGAAAAATAGTAGTGGAAAAATGGTGATTCATTGATTCCTCAACAAAACATGTAAAGAATGTAGTCCACTTCACTAATTTAAAAAAAACCTCATGATATCCTCTATATTCGTGATGCAGGAGTTGTTAGTGTAATTAATTATTTATTACACTAGCATAAGTTAACTTAGGTATTTCATTTAATTAATTAAGTCCTAGGTTACATTATTAGATAAATCATAAATAATGGGGTAATTCCCCTTTCCATGTTTGTAGGAGATAAGATTCCTTCTAAAAGATGAGGTCCTTCTAGAACTTATTTCAATCTTTTATCATTCCTTAGGTAGGTTTCACATGTTGTTAGATCAAGACACATGGCAACATCATATTGCATCTTGTATTTCACTCATGCCTATATATTCAAGGAATTTGTACATTTGTAATCATCTACTATTCTAGATCAATAGCAATCTCCATTTGCATTGCCTTAGTTGCAACACTTTCCATGTGGTTGAATTTCTCTTGGAAAGATCCTTTGAAGTGTGCACAAATTCATTGGATGATTCAAAATCCATTATTTCAACAGGAGCATCGTAGGCGAATGAGCAATCAACATCAACCAAAAAGGAGATTAGTTTTGTTTATGAATTTTTGAATTTTGGTGTGATGGGATTTCATATTTTTGGCTTTTGAATTTCATTTCCATGAGCATTTGAATGTCAAGGCATTTGGAGAATTTGAATTTGCATTTTTATATGTAATAATGCTTCCTAGATAAGAGAAAATGGGTACAAATGGTGTTTTAAATGCAAAACTCTTAAAAAATCAGAGATGGGCATTGAGTTGGGCATGGAAATTAGTTTACTTGCATGTTTTTAAAATCCCTAAAAAATAGGGAAGTGGAGGTGGGCGGCCAAGATGATAATGATTGAAAAATGTTTTTAAATTCAAAGCGGGAAAAGCAGAAAGCATTCCACTTTCATAGTGGATCAAACCTTAATAATACTTGGCTTATTTTAGCATTTTATTTTATTTTTTATTGCTTCATTTTGACCTCCAAGAGGTGGGAATCAAAGGATGAAATGCACATGAAATACAAAGTAATTAAGGGAAATGAAATGGCATTTCATTTCAATGCATGTGTAAGACATACATAAGGTTGATTTTTCATTTTGGGAGTTAGTTTTTCCAAGGGATTTGGTGGAGAGACTCAAGAAGGGCGTGAATTTTCTCCAGGAAGGGTTACTTGAGTGTGTTTTGCAGGTTGAAGGCATGAAAGTGTTGCTACAACAAGTTTCTTCCATTGTTAGTTGTTGATTGCAAGTTTGCAATCCTTTGTTTTGTGTGTTATTGAAGAAGCAGGGTTTGAAGGTTTTGTGTGATCAGATTTGTTTCCTGTTGTTGATGTTATTTTTATATTTTTAGTGAGTTTATTTGGGGCATGTTGCAGCCCTTGAATCCCTGAAGGATTGATGTAAAGTTTGAGCAATAATTTGTAATAGAAATTTGGGTTTTGGGTGCAAGAAGAAACCCAGTCTTTATGATAATTTGCAGCAATGTGTGAATGAATATTTCATTTTTATTTTATATTCAAGGAATGGTTTTGTGTTGTGAGGGTATGTGTGGTTCCCTCTTTCATTTTTGGTATCAAAGCTAGAAGATTCTGAGTGTGCAAGTAGATTCACCGAAAGGAGGCAGTTCGCACCAGGACTTGAGAGTGAAGATTTTGTAAACAAATCACTAATTGTGAGGTAGTTTACATGTAAAGAACCTGAGGGTTTTGAAAATTTGTGTTGCTGAGGCTTTGAGATGCCTTGAAATAGAAAAAAGGAAGAGGAAAAGTAATTTTTTCATTAGATGATTTTTTGTGGATTCCTAGATTAGAGGAAATTAGAGAGAAGATACAAGAAAGAATAAGAGTTGGAATGATAGAGTTGCAACAAAAAGTGAATGGATTGGTAGTAGAGATTGAAATGAGAAAATAAGAAATGAAGAAGGGAGTATGTGGTAATTTTTATTATTCTAATGATGTTTTGATTTTAGGAAAGAAAGAAGTAGCAAAGTGTCATGCATGTGACATCGAGGGAGAAGAAGAGTATGAGTACGAAGAGATTGATGGACCTGAAGAGGGATGTCTATTGGAAGACATGGAGGATGAGACTACAAATATTGCAACAAAAGAGTGTCCTTTGGAGGGCATAGAAGAAAGTGAAGGAGATGATTTACTGATGCAGATTGTAGCAGTTGAAAGAGAGTGGGATGAGTTAATCTCAGGTGAGACGAAGGTTGCAGGTAGAGGTGAGGTGAAATCAGATTTTTATGTTTGCTGTGATGACAATAGGAATGTAGAAATAGAGGATTTTATTGCATAAATAGATCAATTTGATGAAGTTAAATTGGGGGAGTGTAAAGTGAAGGTAAATGCAAAATTTTCTGATAAATCTTTGTTAGAGAACAATGGACATGAAGATGTTTTGATTTGTGAATATGATTCCTTGTTAGGAAAGATGGAAAATGAGTCTCTTGATAATGGTACTAATGCTATTTTGAGTAAAAGAAATCAGATTGCAATGATGTTATGTCTTATAGAAGGCATTAAAACAATGAAATTTCATGAAGGGGACGTGGTGGAAGGAGAGGAGAAAGGTAAATTAGAACAAGAGGTAATGAAGTAGATTTGTTTTGTTGAAGGTGGAGGTATATGTTTGATTGTTAATCCTAATGGAGTGTATTTGTGGGAGGTCAGATTTGAAGTTTTGAAATACATGTGGGGTAGAGGAGTAAAGATGAAAGGGTATTATGTTGTGAGTTTGTAGAAATTGATGAACAAGAAGATTCTAGTGGAAAAAATAGAGAGATGGATCCAGGATAAGCATCAATATTATAAATGTTTATGAGTTTCACTCATGAAGCATTTCAAACTACCCAGGGTGTCTAATGCAAGAGTATCCTAAGTGAATGAGCAATCACCATCAACCAAAAAGTAGGTTTAGTTTTGTTTATGAATTTTTGAATTTTGGTGTGATGGGATTTAATATTTTTGGCTTTTTAATTTCATTTCCATGAGCATTTGAATTTCAAGGCATTTGGAGAATTTGAATTTGCATTTTGATATATAATAATGCTTCCTGGATAAGAGAAAATGGGTAAAAATGGTGTTTTAAATGAAAAATTCCTGAAAAAGCAGAGATGGGCATGTAAATCAATTTTCTTGCATGTTTTTAAAATCCCTAAAAAAATAGGAAAGTGGAGGTGGGCGCCCAAGATGATAATGATTGAAAATTGTTTTTAAAATCAAAGCCGGAAAAGCAGAAAGCATTCCACTTTCATAGTGGATCAAAACTTAATGATACTTGGCTTATTTTAGCATTTTATTTTATTGTTTATTTTTGCATTTTGACCTCTAAGAGGTGGGTGTCCAAGGATGAAATTCACATGAAATTCAAAGTAATTAAGGGAAATGAAATGGAATTTCATTTCAATGCATGTGTAAGGCATACATAAGGTTGATTTTTCATTTTGGGAGTTAGTTTTTCTAAGGGATTTGGTGGAGAGACTCAAAAAGGGCATGGATTTTCTCCAGGAAGGGTTTCCTGAGTGTGTTTTGTAGGTTGAAGGCATGAAAGTGATACTACAACAAGTTTCTCCCATTGTTAGTTGTTGATTGCAAGTTTACAATCCTTTATTTTGTGTGTTATTGTAGGAGAATGGTTTGGATTTTGATGGGGAAGATTTATTTGTTGTTATTAAGTTTATTTTTCTATTATTTGTGAGATTAAATGGGCCATGTTGCAGCCTTTGAGTCCCTTGAGGACTGATGTAAACATTGGGCAATATATTGTAGTTTGCAATGCATTGTTTCATGTGTAAGTGAAGGAGAAGGGTTTGAAGGTTGTGTGATCATATTTTTTTTCTATTGTTGATGTTATTTTTCTGTTGTTAGTGAGTTTATTTGGGGCATTTTGCAGCCCTTGAATCCCTGAAGGATTGATGTAAAGTTTGATAAATAATTTGTAATAGAAATTTGGGTTTGGGTACAAGAAGAAACCTAGTCTTTATGATAATTTGTAGCAATGTGTGAATGAATGTTTCATGTTTATTTTATATTCAAGGAATGGTTTTGTGTTTTGAGGGTATGTGTGGTTCTCTCTTTCATCAATTTGAGTACTGGAAACATTCTTCATTTTCTGGACTGCCCACATACCTTGTATCCACAAGGATCAAGATAAGTTAAAGGACCAAACATGAGAACAATGTAGTTTTATTTGTTCCTTGTTTATGCAATCGTATGAGTGGGTATGCAGCTCTGTCTAGGGTCTAGTTCCATAGATGGTTCTTCATTGGTTACCACCCACTTAGGTGAAGTAGGAACATAAGCCTAGAGAAGAATCTATTTGCAAACACCTTAAGTGGTGTTTGGCGTGAATTTTTGTTTAAAGAGATTTTATTTATTTGCATATAGCGCATAATTTGATGAAATATTTCTTTCATACTTAAACTTAAAATTACAATATACACAAATCTTCAAAAGAACCACTATTTGTTTTTTGGGTCATCAAGATCCCTAGCGACGAGGTGAGAGTATATTAGGGTAGTAAATCCATAGATAAGATATTTTATAAAAGTATTTATTAATTCTAGTTTAATGACTATAGACATTGTTCAAAGTTGGTTACCCAAGAAAAGATCTAGTTGATTAGAGAGGGTTAGGTCAAGTTATATTTAGCAATTAGAATGTACAATATTAGGATTTACCAAATTACTACAAAAGAAAGAAACAAGGTTCAACACAAATAAATCACTTTCTATTTGAGATTTCATGATTCAATTGTGTAGATTTATCATCATGATATATTATAAAATTACTTCAATATAGTAACTCTAAACAAAAAGGGGCATATTCTAATACAACAACAATCAGTTGATCCAAACGATTAGATCCTGTTTTCTAATCACCAAGATCTCTAGTGGGAAAGGTGAGAGCATATGATGAAAGTTTAATCCAACTTGGAGATTAACTATGTAACTTGGAGAATAACAAAACTATGTCATCCTAAGAAATTTTATTAGAACATAATTAATCACAAATTAACTACTAATGACATTAAAACCGAACCTTATCTAATTCCATACTTAATGATTCAATAAAAAGAAAATCATTGTATTTAAATATTATGAAATTCACTTTTATTTGTCATTTATACTTTTGAAGAACCAAATAACCCAAAATAAATAGCTAAGTTTGGTTAAAGCATTTTTTCCACGATTCAATTACTATAATCTTAACCATACTACTAAAATATCATGAATTTACAAAATAAGAATCCTCCTATTGCCTTCCAACTTTATTCAAGGATAAATTTCATAAAGTCTATCTATAATAACTTCTAACTATATCTATAATAAAGATCACCCTGCAGGACCTACTCTCCCTTACTAGGTTACCATTAACCAACATGGAGGATGATTTCTTTTGGACTCAGGATAAGCAGGGTGATATTTTTGTTAAAATGGATTACATTCTGTTGTTAGACTAGGGTGTGGTTCTTGGTCCTTGGAAGTAGGTTTAAAACAGACACATGATCTCAAAAATAAACTTTTTCTGGTGGATGGCCTATCGTAACAAAATTCTTACTCAAGATAATCCGAGGAAAAGGGGATTCCAGATCCCTAACAGATGCTTGTTACGCAAGTGAAATGAAGAATCTATGGACCACTTACTTCTGCATTGCTCATTTGCTATCAGTGTGTGGGAGCTGGCTTTGGAGCGTTTGGGCACTCAGTGGACTATGTGCAAGGACATCAAATCCTTTATCTTGGTTTGGTTTGGGCCTTTCCTTCACCCCTTACCTTGTGAGATCTAGAATCAGGTCCCCCCATTATTTGTTGGTGCTTGTGGAAAGAGAGAAACAACAGGATTTTTAGGAATATTGAGATGAGCCCAAAGGAGGTTTTTGGTATAGGGTCAAGGCTAATCTCAGAAAACATTTCAATTTTCAAAGGGAAAATCCTAGATAAAGCCCCAACTCAGTGGGAAATTAAAATGGCTAAAGCTTGGCATCAAAATCTTGAAGCCAATTCCTATGACAACTCTAGATCCTAGGCTCGGTGGAACACTGTCTAGAAACCTCCTGATCGAGGTTGGTATAAACTCAATTTTGATGGAGCTGCCAAAGGAAACTCGGGTAGGGAAAGCACAAGAGGTATAATTAGAGACTACAAGGGTAATTTTGTGGTTGGTTAGTGGGGGGATTGGGATTCAATCCTCCATTATTGTGGAAGCAAGAGTGTTGCTAAAGGGCATTTAGTTAGCTGTCACTATGGGGATTGAGAATTTGAATATTGAAGGAGATTCTAAGTCTATAATTGATGTTGTTAATTTGGGAAGATTACTGGGATGGAGTACTAAAGACATTTTATTAGACATAAAACATTTTGTGTCTAAGCTAAATTTGAAGATTGTTACTCACATCTACTGGGAGGGTAACAAGTGGCTGATGCTTTGGCTAATATTGACACCCATTGGAAAGTCTCTAAATGATGGAAAAATTTGGGGAACCTACCACTAGGTATTCAAGGTTTAATCCTTAAGGAGCAAGGAACTTGTATGTTCCATGATGATAACTAACCATGTGATTACTTTGGCCTTATGGGGGGTCCACATTCTTGTCTGTTGGGCTATGTGGATGGAGTCGACCACTAAGGTGTCAAACAAGTGGAAAATTTTGAATAATGGGGTGGAGATCGATTTTAAAAAGGAAATTATGAGGAGTAATGGGGAGTACCTTGAGATTATGGATAGGTTGGGTCTAGCCTTACGTAATCTATTTTTCAGGGTTTTGTCTCAACACTCGTATATCCTTGCTGATTTTTGAATTCAAATTTGATGTGACAAATAATTATGAGGTAAAGCTTTTGATTGGTCCTATAATTTCTACTAATTTGATTCTTTTACTAAAGGGTAGGACTTTAGTTTTATCTAAATTTGGCCCCGCGGCCAACTTTCATAGGTACTTGTGCAAAAGTAGCGTGGAAGGAAAACCTTCTATTTCCATCATTTCTTTCTTACCTCACCACAAGTGTATGGAGATTTTCATTAATGAGATTGCCAAGATTGCCTTTTGGGATTTAAATCTTCAAGTGTGTGTTTTGTACATGGTCTTGATTGCCCAAGGTAGCCTTGTTTGGCTTAATAATATTAGTGTTTGGGCGATCCCTCACTTTGTCAAAAATTATAAACTTTTTCTCTCATAAGTTAAATAATTTTTTAGTGTGCAAAGTGGCGACATGGGTGGCGATAGGGTGAGAATGAAGCCTAACAGTTGTGGGGAATTTCACAAGGACCCACTGGTGATAGGATGTCATTAGGTCCTAACACTTTAGTGGATAAACACATCAATATATCGACCGGGCAGTGTCCAATGACTATATGCAATAGAAGACATCTCAAATTCTCTCTCTCAGGTTTCCTAAACACTAACCAACTGAATAAAAGTTCTAAGCTAAAGGGCCTCTAATCTTGAAAGCAATGAATCATCTATCTAGAAAGTGGAAAATAATTCAACCTAGAAAGCAAAAAACTATAAATCTGAAAAGCATCACCACTAAACTAGAAAGCATGGAAATAATTAACCTAAAGAATGCATAAATTGCTGAAGAAGTAAAATATGTAAAGAAATCAAGAAAAATTTATCTAATGTAAAAGATAACAACTCCACTGCTAACATAAAACAGTTTAACAGAATCAACTGAAGAAAGGTGCTCTAGACATTCAAATGTTAAGTTTAGAAACTACAGACTTAGCTATAACCTGCAGGCTTGACATTGATAGCATAACATATACTCATGAAGATGGATTACAACTTCAACTATTATCTACTAAAAGAAAATTTAGAATAAGAAATAGAATAGTTATCTATCTATCTAGAACCCTCGAGTGGCCAGCTCTCAGGTGTATCTACAGCTACCTCAGATCACATGCACTGAAAATTCTCTAAGTTACTTCATTCCAAAGACTTCATTAATATTACACAATGATTCAAGGAGTGGTGAGAAAACTCATATTCATATGGTAGTTTTTACTCAAAAGACAGATTGGAAGCATAATGATAATTTTTTTTCTATCCATCATTTGTAACAGTTACATATTTATATGAAAAATGACTAACATAAATCCTATTTTCTAGTCGATAGAGTTTTTTTAACAGATTGCTAATAACAGAGTGACTTTAAAGCCCATGATATACAATATTAAAGAGCCTCGCATGAGCCATAAAATTTTTGAAACTAAAAAATAATAGAATTATAAAGACTCAACCCAAAACATGTGCTCCTGGAATTCCGACGTCTGCTTACTTGTTTTTAAAAGTATGAAGATTTTTCGTTCATTTCCCTTTTTACTGGAATGGTGATTGGAAGTGGAGTTGACCTACGAAATACTCAAAGACTAAACCATTAAATCAACATAAGTAAGCTTAATTTTCCTAACTTCAAGAAGTAAAGTTTGCACACTTATTCATAGAAAGAGAGCAATTATTTTTCCTAAAGGTAATCAATTGGCAGGGTAATTTGGACTGAAAGGTTTAGATTTGCATAGTGAGCCCATTATATTGATGAGGTTATTTTCACCTCATCATTTCCTCGCCTTCCTAGGTTTGAGTAGTTCCTCCTGCTCTCTGGTGTGTCCCCTATCCATCATTCCTCCTATTCATTTCCTCATACTTGGCACTAAGATCATACACATCATCTGCCTTTGTGTCCAATGTCTCTGGGTTCCTTAAGAATCCCTGATGAAAAGTGACTCTTTGTTTCCACCTGGAAAATTTTTCCTCACTTTGGTCTAGATTGGTATATACTGAAGGAGGTGGTGAAAGAAGCAAGGGAGGTCGGTACCTCATACCAATCCATTTAATCTTTAATTCTTCAAGAATTTTAGCCAAAGCTACTACTCTTCCGTAGGACCATCTAATATTAAGAGGTGAAATTATTTCCCTCTTCTTGAGATGCATAGGAAGAGGGGTATACCTCTCTTCACATGCATGCCATGTTGGTCCTATTAATTGTGGCCCTTGTTCCTAAAAGTGATCATGACACAACCGAAGGTTGTTATTATATTTGACCTGTACTTCCTTTTTAAGTCTAACACCTAGAAACTGAGCCTTAAAAGAGAAAGGCTTCCTATGAGGGTACCTCATTTGTAACCCTACAATATTTTATTCCTGTGCATATTCTCTTGATTTGTCTTGCCAGCAAAGTTGATTTGTCATAGTGGACATGAATGATCTCAATTCTACTTCTCCCACAAAGAAGTTAATAAAGAAATTTGTATACTTTTCTAAGAGAAAATTGTGAGCAAAGAGCTCACACAACAAATTTTGATGTTCAGGGAGTGACTCAACAAATAGTTTTACAAATTCCTTGTCATCAGGATCATGAGGCTGGTTTTGGTGAATTCTCTACAATTAAAAGTTTTTCATTAAGAAACATGGAGTACAACCTAGATGGTCTTCTACAGGCTAATAGTAATTCACCAATTTCATAGGCATCCTGTTTACCCCTATATGCCTGATGGAAAGATTCTTTTAACATTACTAATTCCCTCTTTAACCTATTATTCTCAAATTCCACATCCTTCAAGAGGTAGCAATGCTCTATCCATTTCATTAGTATTGGGGGAATGCATACCTAGAACCAATCTATAAAAATAAGTTCAATTTGTGTCCCCTTTGATTCCATGACTGGTTGAGTGTCACTCTCCTGCAAATTTTGTTCTAGCTCCACAATTTTACTCATAGAGGCATTTAACTCAATTTCCTGTCTATTCTTTTCTTCTTCAAAAGCACTGAATAATTGCATAAAATTATTTTTCAAGTCTTGAATACACTTATCTTTTTCACATAGAACAACCTGATGTTGCTTACCCTGCTTATTCCATTGTTGAATCTGGTATTGCAGCTGTTCAATAAGCATGTCTTTTTCTTCCATTTGTGCTTTTAGTTTTGCAATTTCCTGGTCTCTTTTATGTAGAATGGCAGTTTGCACCTCAATTTCTTCTTTTTTCTAATTAATTTGTGCTTCGTCATCTTGTAACTTGGCTCTCAACCCCACAATTTATGCCTTCAACTTCTCTAATTCCTCATTTCTCTAACTGGATTCTACATCCCCTGTGTCCACAGAGAAGGATGCATGAGGAATTTCTTCATCAGGATGAGGCACATTTTCCTCCTTAGTGTCCTTAGGAGGGGATGAGTGAGGCACTTCTTCCACTTTTTCATCATCATGAGGTACATTTTCTGCCTTAGTGTTCTTAGGAAAGGATGAGTAAGGAACTTCTTCTATTTCTTCATTAATGTGATGCACATTTTCTTCAACTTCCAGTATACTCCCGACTCTATCAAGAAACAAAGAGAATCCTCCCATAGGTTCATCTTCATTTTGTTCTGAATGTGGTGATTGTATCTTCTCCCCTTCCTGTTCTTCGAGTGATAGGGTTTCCTTGTTCTTTTCCCTAGGAAGTTGATCCCTTTGCATTTCTGTTTCATTTGTTTCCCATTATCAGGTGGACTATCAATTTCTACCACCTTTATTGGAGTCTCGGCCTTCTTCCTTTTTGAAGTACTACCTACATCTGGAGGTTTAGTTTCATTGGCTCCTGAAGATAGCCTTTTACTTCATAGAGGAGGAGTTGTTTGAAAAATAACTTTACTTCATTTATTTTTCTTCTAAGGAGGCTTCTCCTCTCCTCCAGAATGCACAATTCCCACCTCCCCTTCCTATCCTAGGGTTTGTAATTCATCTGGAAAAGTTTCTAGCACATCACTGCTGGGAGGCGTGGAGGTATTTTGGGATTCAGGGGCATCTAATGCCTCCGAGGAGGGTTCTTCTACAAACTACTCTTTTTGTTTAGAGGATTCTCCCTCCTCAAGTGACCTCCCTGGCTCCTCATTTTCAAATTTCTATAGAAACCTTTGCCACTTCTTTTCTGGATTTTTGCGGAAATGGTATTTACATATTAGCTGTATCAAACCATGATGTTTAAGGGGCTCCATCCCAACTTTATACTTTTCCATTATAGATGTGACTGAATGGCAGAGAAAAGCTGGTAAATTTACCCTAAGAGTAGGGTCCTTAATGCCATGGCATATATGAGTCAACAAGTGGAAAGGGGGTCCCACAACTATAGTCATTTGTCCCTCACAAATGAAATATCTAATAATCCAGGTTGCAACAGACCTCCAGGGTTCTAGAATAGACATTCTATGGATTCCCTTATTTTACCCCCTAGTGTTTATGGTCATTACAGGTTGGGGTTCCCCTTCCCTATGGAACAATTCTATTAAATTTTGATAGGGAACGTGGGTATTTTCATTCAAATGAATTCCTTTATTCTCAAGATTGGAAAGACGAGAAATGATTTTTGTACTTACCTGGAATTGTTTGCCACACACCACGGTCTTCCCATCTGTGAAATTCTCAACGAATTCCTTCACAAGCTACTCTGTGTACCCTTCAAATTGTTTCATGAAGCCCAACCATCCAACTCTGGAATAATGCTGCTATATTACTTGTAGACATGTCAAATTTACATCATGCATAATCATATTCCATTCATCCAATAAATCAGGACTTCATTTAAATAAAATCCTAAATCATATTTCATCCTTTTTCTGATTTAAATAAATCAGAAATTTAAGTCCAAAATGTCAACTCACCTAATCAGCATTAAATCAGCATAACCATCATCTAATCCTAATCTAATGCTAATCCCATCCCACTTGCATTATCTAGATCTAGCCACTTGCACAATAAATCAATTTTATTGATTTATTAAAACCTCATTTTCCCTCAACATGACAAGTCAAACAGGGCATTTATTGCTCTTCTTTCTTGTCCCCCTCTCAAAATTTATTGCAAATTTGAATTCAAAATTTCCCCCTCTTGGGCACTCTTCCCAAATCTTGCATATACATCAACTAATTACATGATGACAAGTGTCCTCCTATCATTGGCTTAATCTTTAGTCCCACATTGGTCCCTCTTCAACATCTTAGCATTTTGAAAATCTTAAATAGGGCATCATCCATCAAGCAAATCCTTCACAATTTCATGCAAGGTTACTCTCTTCATTTGAGATTTGATCTTGTTTATCATCACTCCACCATCTTCATTGCATTTTCAATTTGAGCTTTGATCAAGGATTGGGAAAGGGTCACTAGCACATGTGACACCAATCCAACATGGAATAGGTAGCTTGCTTTTGTTTTCATAATGCTTTAGTCTTTACATTATCATTTGTTGCAGTTTTGAAAGCATTTGCAATGTATTCCATGGAGGTATTTGCAGATTTGTGTGTTATACTAACCTTTCTAATGAGTTTTTGAGTTTGGTTTTACATTGCAGATTTTAGGTACTTCATTACTCAATGCCAACAATGGCGCTACATAAGTTGGCTCAGACTTCTTTTTAGCGCCTCCCATTTTCTTTGTTTCTTGGCAAAATTTTGTAGAACTCTGGAATTATTTCTTTACTAAATTACAGATGGAAAAAGAGTTTTGTGTCGATATACTCAATGGGGAAGGAACTAATTACCAACTTTCTTGTCACCTTACTACATAATTATGAAATTCTTTCATGGGGAATTACAACTGTTGTTGTACTCTTAACAATTGTGTAAAGGGCACAAGTTTCAAAGTTACAAGGAGGATAGATCATGCCAATTAATTAACCTTTATTCAAAATAAGTACTAACCATTTAGATAGATAAATTCAAACATACCTTAAGTCTTGTCATTAGATCAAACGTAACTCACCCGTGCTAACGTAGTAGTCATATGGTTAGCGAGGGTGGCAGTGGATAATAATGGCATGGATGGGATGGTTGAAATGATGGCGGAAATTATTATGACAAAAAGATGGCATAATAATCTTATTTTTTATGGAAATATTCGGTATGATGTGGTAGAATAATTATAAGGGAGCAGATCTTGAAGCAATGTTAAAGGATCAACATGCGTGGAACTTAGGAAAAATAAAAAAAATTGGAAAGACAAAATTTTATACCAAAAATTCAGAGCATTATTGAGAATATGCAACTGAAGTAGAGAAGAAAAGAGTTTTGGATCATCATAGAGAAATGTCATCAGAACATGTTGACCAAATTGAGGATTCTGGAGCATCATTGAAAAGATGCCATCGAGACATCAACCAAAATTTTTGGAGCATTGTTGAAAGATGCAGCTGGAGCAGCAACCAAATTTTTTGGAGCATCATCAAAAGATGTAGTTGGATCAACAACCAAAATTTCTGGAGCATCGTTGAAAGATGTAGCTGGAGCAACAACCAAAATTTTTGGAGCATCGTTGAAAGATGTAGCCAGAGCAACAACCAGAATTTTTGGAGCATCGCTAAAAAGATGCATTCGGAATGAAGAAACAATAAAATTTCAGAGCATCACTGAAAAGATGCAGCCGGAATGAAGAAATAATAGAATTCTAGAGCATCACTAAAAAGATGTAGCCAAAATGAAGAAAGTCATGACATTTTGGCCTTGGCTTCTGGAAGCATCGATGAGTGATGCGTTAGAATGAAGGATTGGAGTGATGAGTGGCACTAGTTTTTTGTGCAGATTTTAGAGCATTGTAGCAAGGTGCGTCAGAATTGTGCTTGGAAAAAGGTGGAGTCCTACAAAATAGAGACAAAATTTTAGTCAAGTCCAAATGTCAAAACTGATTAAGAAATCAAAGAAATGTTCAAAAATGGATTTTTTTTTAATTTTTATTTATTATTAGGTTGACAAGACTATGTTGACCCTGCCACAACAAAGTCAATGCAGTGGATTTCTCCTTGTGTTTCCACCATTTTTGTAAACTCTTCATTATTAATGGGTTTATGGTAGAGACGTAATCGGTGCCCATTAACTAGGAGAGTTTAGGTATCACCATCAATAGATTTCAGCTGGACTAAACCATTAGCAAACACTTCAAAAATTCTGTATGGTCCAAGCTAGTGTGTCCTGAGTTTCCCTTGGCGATCCTTGTATCTAGAATCAAACATTAATGCCCAATCCCTGGTATGGAATTCTTTCTCTTTGATGTGTTTATCATGCTAGACCTTACATTGTTGTTGGATCAATTCAGTTTGATGGACAACATCCAAGTGGAGTTTGTCCAGTTCACTAAGCTGTAAGACTCTCTCAATTTGGGATCATTTAAGATCCATTCCCAATTCCATGGCTATCCTAAGAGTTTGGAGTTCAAATTTAATGGGTAAGAGGGGTTTCTTCCCAAATACTAACTCATAGGGGATATAGCCAGTGGTTGATTTCCAAGTCATGTTGTAGGCCCAAATAGCTTCTGGTAGTTTCCTAGCCCAGACTTTCCTTTCTGAGGAAACCATTTTCATCAAAATATTTTCCAAATCCTTATTAGTGACCTCAACTTGATTGTTTGCCTGCGGGTGGTAGGGTGAGGACTTCTTTTGACTTACTTGGAAGTGATATGTGAATTCCAACAACACTTTGGACATAAATTTGGGGCCTTGGTCCATGACAATTATCCTCGAAGCTTTGAACTTGAGGAAAATTATATTGTAGAGGAAATCAATTGCCTATTCCTCCCTGGCAATACATTGGGCTTGCACTTCTGCCCACTTAGTTAGGTAGTCGGTATAGACCAAAATATACTCTTTTCCTTGCAAAGGAGGGTCTATTGGCCCGATAAAGTCCAATGCCCATTTTTCAAATGGTTCAAGGACTACTTGAGGCTGTAGGGGCATTTTTTTAGAAGTAGTTGGCTTTCCTACTCTTTGCCATTCATCACATCAGCGAACATATTTCTTGATGTCCTTGTGCATTGAGGGCCAGTA
Source organism: Sequoia sempervirens (assembly GCA_007258455.2). NCBI lineage: Eukaryota > Viridiplantae > Streptophyta > Pinopsida > Cupressales > Cupressaceae > Sequoia > Sequoia sempervirens. The sequence goes on along the minus strand of VDFB02280059.1, from coordinate 7,077 downwards.
GTATCCTGCTCCCAAACCCTTGTGAGTTATCCTTTTAGCAGAATAATGCCCTCCTGAAGGGTCATCATGACAAAATATCAAAATACTATAAGTCTCATCTGCCCTAACACACCATCGTAAAACCATATCGGGTCCACATCGAAACAAGATTCCATTAATCCATTTGAAAGAGACACTTTCTCTAATGAGGTGTTTCTTTTGTTTTAATGAAAAATGGGGTGGCACTTCTGCGGTAGCCAAGTAATTTGCAATGTTGGTGAACCAAGGGGTTTTAACAGAAATGACAAATAAATTTTTATATGGAAACTCGTCTTGTACCAAGGCACAGTTGCCATCATGTTTAATTCAAGATAAGAAATTTGTGACTAGATTGGATTTCCCTGGTTTGTCAACAATTGTGACATTGAATTCCTAGAGGAGAAGTAACCACCTAATTATCCTTGCATTTACCACTAGTTTGTTCATGAGATACTTAATGGCCAAGTGATCTATATGCACTGTAACTTTATATCCTGTGACATAATGTCAAAATTTCTTGATGGCATGCACTACAACAAAGAATTATTTCTCTGTTGTGGTGTAATTCTTCTCTGTTGGCATCAAATTCTTTTTGATAAAATATATAGCATATTTCACTCTATTCTCATCTTCTTGCCCTAGAACCGCTCCAATGGTGTCATCAGTTGTGTCAGCATAAATGTGAAATGGCAGGCTCCAATTAGGTCCTCGAAGGATAGGGGCAGAGATGAGTTTCTCCTTGATAATTTCAAATGAGGAGTAACACTCAAGCGTCCAAATGAAGTCAACATTTTTCTGAAGGAGAGAAAACATCAGGGCTGCGATTTTGCTAAAGTTTTCTATGAATCTTCGGTAGTATCCCGCATGCCCTAAGAAACTCCTAACATTAGTCTATGTTTTTGGGACCTCGAGTTGTTGTATGACTTCAACTTTCTTAGGATCAACCTTGATTCCTTCTACTGAAATATGGTGTTTCAACACTATTTCTTGTTCCACCATGATAAAAAATTTCTTGTGACTTAGGGACAACTGATGATCCTCACACCACTTTAACACCTTGTCTAGATTCATGAGGGCTTCATCAAAAGTTGAACCGTATATAGTGAAGTCATCCATATAGACTTCCACACACTCATTCACCAACTTAGAAAATATAGCTAGGATGGCCGTCTGAAACATCACAGGAGCATCACATAAGCCAAAGGGAAGAAACCTATATGCAAATGTCCCCCAAGGGCAGGTAAAGGTCATCTTATCCTAGTCTTTTGCTGCTACTTGTATCCACTAAATCCATCCCAGAATGAAAAATATTTCCTCTCAACCAAGTTATCCAACACTTGGTCCATGAATGGCAGGGGAAAATAGTCTCTACATGTTGCTTTGTTAAGCTCCCTATAATATACACACACTCTCCACTTCCCATTCTTCTTTGGAACTACAACCAAGGGTGACACCCACTTGTTGTCAGAAATTGGGTAGATGAATCCTACCTGCAAGAGTTTCTCAATCTCAGTTTTAATGATGTCTTTGAGGGAAAGATTGAGTCTCCATTGTGGTTGGCGAACAAGTCAAATATCCTTAGTATAGATTGATGTGTACACACACTGGGGTGTATTCCTCTCATATCTTTATAGTCCTAGGAAAATGCTTTAGATCTACCCACCAATGTATCAAACAGTCTTTGTTCTTCCATCTTTGTCAACTAACTATTGATATTCAAAGTTTTTCCTGCCAGCAACATAATGGTTTTGACTCCAGGATAGTTGGATGTGATAGTGTACATGGGCCTTGTTAGGGTGTTGAGAGGACAGTTGTGAGGTACAGTTTTATGAAGCTGGGCAACATCTACAAAGAAGTGGTGGGTTTTTGGAATCAAATTCATCAAAGGACAAGGTAATCCGATGAAACTGGCATCATCAAATTTTGCGTGGTGTCCTAGATTTTCTTCTACATCCATCATTTCTTCACTACTGGAATCCATTGCAAGACTTTCCATGTCGTTTTCTAATTCATCCTCTAATTCTTCACCGTATTGTTTGATGACTACCATGGCTAGTGAAGCCAAATTTTCCTACCCAGTGGGACTTTTTGGTTCATCAACCCATACTTTATTATGTTTGACAGGCTTGGCAGGAGGATACAAGAACAAATATTTTCTAATAGATCCATGTGAGATGGTCATTCCTCCCTCTCTGCAGTCAATCTTAGCTGCAACGGTAGCCAACCATGGTTGTTCCAGAATTATTGGGTAACTATCTTTGGGTGTTAGGGATTTGATTATCTAGAAATCTACTGGGTATTCCCATCCATCCACTTTAATGAGAATGTTTTCAATGATGCCCTTGGGAATAGATATGGATTGGTTCACCATTTGTAAGACTGTAGTTGTGGGACGTAGGGCAGAAGTCCCAGTTGCTCCATCACATCCATAGTCATTACATTAATGGCTGCTCCAAGGTCCACCAAAGTGTTAGGTATTGCTACAGGCCCATTAATTATGATTGTTATAAGTAGACTCCTTGGATCATCATATTTCAGAGCAGTGGTCGTCCCAACCAACAAGTCAGCTAGGTACCCATTTATATGGACGGTGTTGATTCATTTTTTTTTTCTCCTTGGGGTCTTAGTACACAACTGTTTAATCAGCTGGTTTAGCTCCAAAATTTCCTTAATTGCTTGTAGCAAAGGAACTTCAATCTGTAATTGTTTAATTTCTTGTATCAATGTAGTTTCTGTAGGTGAAGTTGTTTCTGGAGCATCTTTCACAGGAATTGGTTTTAGACGCTCTAGAAAAGGTGCTTTGGTTTTGTCTTTAAGCGCTGAATCCTTTGGAAGTTCAATTGGAGACTGACCCTCCTCCTCCCGAGGTAGGTCGGAAGCTCCTACTGAAGATGGCAGGTTGGGTTCTAATGTAGGAGCATCCTTGGTTCTTGGAAATCTTGCATCAACCAAAAATATTTCCTTTCATTTTTTGTTCTTGTTCAGTTTTCTTTTTAGTTCGAGTTGGTGGATTCATCATATTTTCTCACTAGACCCTATGGATCTATGTGTACATCATAGACATGTTCATTTTCCTTATTCCAAGATTTGAGCGCAATTGGATATTTTTTAGACAAGTTATCGCTTTTGGATTTGATGGCAGTTTCTTGAACCGACACCGAAATAATTTTTCAAACCTAATGGCTAGTTCGATCTTGTGGATCTTTCCCGTAACTTGTGGATCCTTATGGTGTGTTTCAAATTGTTCCATGGAGTGTTCCCTGACCTTAATTTAGGTCCACACTTCATCCTATGCACCTGTTGAGGAAAAAATCAAATTTGAGGCCAATTTGTTCATGCACACACTACATTTTCTTTCATTGGAGGTTGTAATGATCTTTGGCCAACACAGATGATTCCAGATTTGCAGATATGATATAAAGCTTGTAATAGATCATTAGGAAGGAAAAGTTGATGAAGTTAGAAGAATATTAGGTTTTGAGATGTTAGAATTCAGCTCGCATTAAGGAGCATATATGAATATTTTAGTTTGCGCATGTTGTATTTGGCCTGTGAGCTGAATCTATAAGCCCAGATGTTGCCAACTATTTGTAATTGAAATTTCTGTTAATGAGCATGTTTGAATTTTCATTTGCCTCCAATTTATGTGTTGCTTCCATTGTGTGACTCTTGTTGCATGGTCCAGATTGTTCTCTTTGAGGACCCTCCTACCGTGGCTACGCCAAATTGGTATTAGAGAGAGATTCGATCCGTGAGAAATTGCCAGAATTCACGGAGTCCTATTGAAGATTTTTTGTGGGGTGGCGGATTGAGGTTCCGACCTGTAGTTGCAAAGGACTTGTGTAAAGATGGTGGGAAGAAGAAATGTTAGAGGAAATGGAGTGCGTGGAAATGAAGACCCAACTTTAATGGAGATGTTGAAAGGAATTGTTTCCAGATTAGATGCAGTTGAAACAACCCAGAGGAGAGGTCAACCAGTTGATGATGTGAGTGATGAAGAGGTAGAAGTACATGAATAAAGAGGAAGAGAAGATCAACCTGGCTTGGATAAGGGAGAAGATAGGTTAATAAGAGCCCTAACTAGAGTGAATACTAAGCCACATTTCAATCCACCAGATTATAACAGTAAGTTGGATTCAAATGAATTTCTTGATTGGACAACAAAGATGGAAAAGTATTTTGATTTTGAAGGTACCACTAAGGATAAGAAGGTAAAATTTTCTTGTACAAAGTTAAAAGGACATGCATCCCTTTGGTGGGAACATTTGCAGATAAATAGGCAAAGAAGAGTAAAATAAAAGATAAGATTGTGGGATTGGATGGTGAATAAGTTGAAGACAAAGTTTATGCCTGTAGATTATTAGATCAGTTTGTTCCAAAAGTTGCAAAATTTGAAGCAAAATGATTCAAGTGTGACAGAGTATACCGAGGAGTTCTACAAGTTGAATATCAGATCTAGACATTCAGAGGATGAGATCAAGCAAGTAGCTAGATATGTGAATGGTTTGAGGTTTTCTATACAGGATGAGATTAGTTTAATTAAGTTGCAAAGTGTGGAAGAGGCATATCAATGTGCCCTAAAGGAAAAAGAGAAGTTGAATAAAAGACATGAGCAGAGACAAAGAGGAAGAATTTTTACTGGAGGAGGAAGAGAAACTTTTGCAGATCAAAATAAAGATAAGGAAGTCAATAAGAATGATGATTCATACTGTAGAGGTGATGGAAATTCTTATCAGAGAGGAGGATATGGTGGTTACTAGAATGAGGGTTATAGAAAAGATGATAGAGGACATGAGAAAAGAGTATTCAAGGGAACTTGTTTTAAATGTGGTGGAGAAGGACATAGAGCATTTGAATGAAATTAAGGAGAGACAAGCAAAAAGACATAAAACAATAGAATAACAACCTTTTTTGAGTAAGACCGTGTCGAATCATCTAATAAACTGGAAGATGGAGAAGTGTTGGTGAATAGAAGAGTATTATGTCAAAGTGAGATGGAGCAGGAATCGTTGCAGAGAAAGAATTTGTTTTGGACTAGATGCAAGGTAGCTGGTAAATGTTATATTGTGATTGTTGATAATGGAAGCTCAGAGAACCTGGTTTCTGAAGAAATGGTGACCAAATTGAAGTTGGAAAGATTAAAACACCCGAAGCCATATCAGATAGCATGGATTCAAGATGAGCATATGATATTGGTAAGTGAACAATATTTAGTGAAATTGACGATAGGAAATTACCATGATGAAGTTTTGTGTGATATCATGTGATGGAAAGAAGAATACATATACCATTGTTGCTAATGGGATGAAGTAGACTTTGTTGCCATTGGAAGATGTTCCTAAAGTTGAAGTTTGTATGAGTGCTAGAATTTTTTTCGTTGATGGAAGAATATTTCTAGATGGATTGAGACATGATAGCATGTGCTATGCCTTGGTTCCTAAGAAGGCTAAATACTTGCAGCATGTAGAAGAGCAACTAGAGGAGATAAAAGAGTTGCTGAAAGAGTATGAGGAGATCATTTCAGACAATGTACTTGATGGATTACCACCTGTGAGGAGTATTAGTCATTGTATGGATTTGATTCCTAGAGCTAGTTTGCCTAATAAAGCAGCACACCAGATGACACCTGCAGAGAATGAAGAGTTGAATAGACAAGTGCAAGAATTGTTGAGGAAGGGTTTGATCAGAGAAAGCTTAAGTCCTTGTGTAGTACTTGCCCTGTTAGCACCTAAGAAGGATGGAGAATGGAGGATGTGTACAGACTATAGAGCCATAAACAGGATCACGGTGAAGTATAGATTTCCTTTGCCTTGGATGGATGACATTATGGATTGTTTAAGTGGAGCTAGCTACTTTACAAAGATAGGTTTGAAGAGTGGATATCATTATATCAAAATTAGAGAAGGGGATGAATGGAAGACAATGTTAAAGACAAATGAAGGATTGTATGAGTGGTTGGTGATGCCTTTTGGACTAACAAATGCATCGAGTACTTTCATGAGGTTGATGAATGAGGCATTGAAGAAATTCTTGGGTAAATTTGTGATTGTTTATTTAGATGACATCTTGATTTTCAGTAAGACTAGAGAAGAAAATTTGTTACATATAAGATAAGTTTTGTAGAGGTCGAGAGAAGAGTAGTTGTTGATAAACATTAAGAAGTGTAGTTTCATGAAGGAAGAATTGGTATATCTAGGATTTGTGATATCTATGTATGGATTGAAGATAGATCCTGAGAAGGTAAGAGAAATTATTGAGTGGCCTACACCGGATAGCATTGGAGAGGTAAGATAATTTCAAGGATTGGCTAGTTTCTATCAAAATTTCATTAGGAATTTCAATTCTATTTGCAGTCCTATGACAAAAACAATGAGAAGAGACAAGAAAGATTTAGGTAGACATCTGGAGTAGATTGAAGTTTTGAGTTATTGAAACAAAAGGTGACTGAGAAGCTTGTGTTGTTTTACTAGATTTTGATAAGGTATTTCAAGTAGACTGTGATGCAAGTGGAAATGCAATTGGAGCAGTATTGAGTCAAGAAGGAAGACCAGTAGCTTATTTCAGTGAGAAGTTGAATGATGCTAGGAGAAGGTATTTAGTGTATGATCAAGATTTTTATGCCATAGTTCAAGCCTTGAAGAAGTGGAGATATTACTTGTTGCCTAAGGAGTTTGTGTTGTATACAGATCATCAGGATTTGCAATATTTGAATAGTCAGGGTAAGTTGAATTAGAGACACATGAGATGGATAGAATTCTTGCAGAGTTATACTTTTGTTTTGAAACATAGGAGTGGAAAGTCAAATAGAGTTGTTGATGCTTTGAGTAGGAGAAGGAATTTACTGATAGAGATGAGAGTGGAAGTATTAGGATTTGATGAATTGAAGAAATTGTATGAGGAAGACCTAAATTTTGTAGAACTTTGGAGAGCTTGTAAAGAACCAATCTTGGAGGATAGAAGTTAGTGGTTAGACTATTTCATTTAGGAAGATATGTTGTTTAGGGGGAATTAGTTGTGTATACCCCGAAGTTCAATGAGGGACAACTTGGTGAAAGAAAA